>PVIY010022861.1:0-32067 GCA_004026745.1 Myrmecophaga tridactyla | reverse complement strand
ATGTAAAATTTTTTTTTTCTCTGTTATATTTTTCTGTTGTCTTTTTATTTCTTTTTCTGAATTGATGCTATTGTTCTGGGAAATGATCATGATGATGAATATGCAACTATGTGATGATATTGTGAATTGCTGAGTGTGTTGGGTATGTTTGTGTTTCTTGTAATTTTTTTTAATTAATAAAAAATTAAAAAAAAATCAGTTGGCCATAGATGCATATGGGTTTATTTATAAATTCCCAATTCTATTCCATTGGTCTACCTGCCTATCTTTATGTCAGTTCCACACTATTTTGATTACTGTGGCTTTGTAGTAAGTTTTGAAATTGGGAAGTATGACCCAACAATTTTTTTCTTCTTTTTTCAAATGATTTTGCTATTCAGGATCCCTTAAGATGTCATATGAATTTGAGAATAGGCTTTTCCACTTCACTGGCAGACATTTTATACCCACCCTTTATAATAGCTGATCCCACTTTTATATGCTCTTTGAAGATAAAACACAGTTCACACCTTTCATCAACCTTGGATAGCATTTGAATCTTCCCTTCATTCCTAAAGCTAACCTTCCCCACAGTTATTCCACATTGGGCTACCTGATTTTTTAAAGCAAGTGGAAAAAGTCTAGGATTCCAGCTCACATTAATCCACTGAGTTTTATCTTGTGCTTACACTTATATTTTGGATGGCACATGCTTAGAGAATGTTGCCCTTCATGATTCACCTGGGCAAATGAAGAAAGGAAGGCTCTGATCCTCATCTTACCGTCCCTCCATGAAAATGGCAAATTATTTCTCATGGAGCTGGGAGGGTGAGAGGCTGATAAAAACAGACTTTTCTCAATTATATGCATTTATTTATTGACCTGTTTCCAACTTCCAAAGTGTCCTTGTGAACATCACTTACCACTCTATCCCAAGATCTTGCACAAATAGGTATTTAATATATATTTATTAAATGAGTGGGTTTATGAATGAACCCCAGGGAATTTCCACTCATCCCCAATGTGGGTAGAAATTGATGGCCCCATGCTGCAACCCATTATCAGTCTTGCGACTAAAGAACATTCAAGTTAGAAAGCTCCCTTCTCTCCTTCCCTGTCCTTATCTTCTTGACTAAGTTGTTGGTTCTTCCACAAGCTCTGTAGCATTCCACTGTTTCATTGTTAGCCCCAAGTAGAGAAATCAACTTGATGAAGGCCATTGCCAAGTGGAATAAAAAAATATGAAATGCCACACTCCTCAAGCTGGGATTAGAATGAGCTGGTGTTGACAGAGGGGTTTTAAAGCTGTAAAATATCAGGATTGTAACAATTATGGTCATTACCAGTATATTAGTTAGGCTTCTCTAGAGAAACAGAATCAACAGGAAATATTTGTAAATAACAAATTTATAAAAGTGTCTCAAGTAACTGTGGGAACGTAGAGTCCAAAATCTGCAGGGTGGGCTGTGAAGCTGATGACTCTGATGGAGGGTCTGGACGAACTCCACAGGAGAGGCTTGCCAGCCGAAGCAGAAAGAGAGCCTGTCTCTTGTGAATCCTCCTTAAAAGGCTTCCAGTGATTAGATTAAGCATCACTCATTAATGAAGACACTCCCCTTGGCTGATTACAAACGGAGTCAGCTGTGGATGTAGCCAATGTGATCATGATTTAATTCTATGAAATGTCCTCATAGCAAAAGACAGGTCAGCATTTGCCCAACCAGACAAACAGGTACCACCACCTGGCCAAGTTGACACATGAACCTGACCTTGCGATGTCCTTGGGAGAGAGGAGCTTAGTGAGAGAGGGAGAAGGTGGACAGATGTTTGCTTGTTTTGGGTTTATTTACCTTTAGCTTGCCTGAGGACACAACTGAACATCTTTCTGGGTATTTCTAGCTTAGATCCCATCTCTGGCTGAAACCAACAAATGAGGACAGCCAGATGGCTTTTAAACTGAGCCCTCTGACTAGACTTTAACAGGCCATTTTCTTTGGCAGTCTATACATTTTCTCCCAAGAAGACTTTTTTTTTTAATTGAGGTAGCATTCACATAACATAAAATTAGCCATTTTAAAACATTCAATTAAGTGACATTTAATGCATTCATAAGGTTGTGCAACCACCACCTCTATCTAGTTCCAAAACATTTTCATCACCCCCAAAGGAAACTCCATGCCCAGGAGTGACAGCAGTCACTCCCTGTACACTCCTACCCCCAGCTACTGACAACCACTGATCTACTTTCTGTCTCTAAGGATTTGTCTGTTATGGATATTTCGTATTAATGGAATCATACCATACATGGTCTTTTGTTACTAGCTTCTTTCACTTAGCAGAATATTTTCAAGGTTCATCCACAATGTAGCATGTATCCTTTTCATGGCTGAAAAAACACTCTATTCCAAGGCTGCTCCACAACTGGTTTATCTGCTCAATCGTTGATGGACGTTGGGTTGTTTCCAGCTCTTGGCCCTTTTTGTTTTTTTCTTCAGCTGCCTAGGTCACTTGTTGATATCTTTTAGGCTTTCCAATTTGACAGAAGGGTCTTTTTTTTGACAGTTGGCAGAGTTTTATTTTCCACTTTATTGAAATTATTTTATTATATGTTACTTTTATTGTAGCTGATCTAATCACAGTTTATTTTACTTACATTTTATCTGCTTTTTACATCTTTAAAAACTATAGAGAATAATAAGTGCTGGTGTAAGGAGAAGAGCCTCAAACAAAGGTGGGTAGCTGCCGTTGCCCCCCAGCAAGCCCCACCGTATGCAGTCTTCACTGCCTGTCAGTAGATGTCTCATTCCAGTTCTAGATGGTCCCCTTGACCTTGACAACAGCCCTCTGGAGAAGATTTTATTCTCACACATAAAATCATTATTCTTGGCCGCTCAGTGGGAATGCAAGCTAAAATGTTCCCTTTGGGAAGTATAATCCCAGCCCCCCAAATGGCTTAGGAGGGCCTGAAACATATGCTCTTATCTTGAGATGAATAAACCTACCAATTAAAATTCTTGATTTCTCATATGCATAACTTTCTCACACTGAGGTCATTGAGACTTACACTGAATAGTCTTTTGTCCTTCTAGATCCGCTTTTCACTCTTGTTCCCTCCAAATCTGATCTTTGAAAAACTCACTCTAGGAAAAAGTATATTATTAAACCAGAAAAGGACCAGATCACCCAGGGCTTTGGGAGCTCCATCATCATCATCATCACCATCATTGTACTAGCTAGGGTTCTCTAGAGAAACAGAATCAGCAGGAGATAGCTGTAAACATAAAATGTTAAAAAGTGTCTCACATAAACATGGAGATGTACAGTCTGAGGTCTGTAGGGCAGACCACAAGTTGGCAGCTCCAATGAAGGTCCTCAACGAAGTCTCAAGAGGGGCTTGCTGGGCAACCGTGGAGTTATAAGAGTCCAAGACCCATAGGGCAGGCCATGAGCAGTCAGCTCCAATGAAGGTCCTCAACAAACTCTCAGGAGAGGCTTGCTGGCTGAAGCAGGAAGAGTGATTGTCTCTTCTGAATCCTCCTTAAAAGCCTTTTGGTGATTAGAATAAGCACCAGTCATTGCAGAAGACAGCATTTGCAATCAGCTGTGGATGCAGCTAAAGTGGTCACGATTTAAGTCCACGAAATGTCCTCATAACAACAGACAGGCCAGCGCTTACCCAACCAGACAACTGGGCACCACCACCTGGCCAAGTTGACATTTGAACCTGACCATGACAATCATGAAATATTTATTAAATGCCTGCCTTTTACAGGTCCCCTACAATACAAAGATGTGTTAAGATGTAGTCCCTGCCCCAAAGGTGTCTCTAAAAGAGTTGTGGCCACAGGAAATGCAAATATTTGTATGAAATGAAAGAATAAATAGCTTTAAGGAGTATGGTATGGTAAGCAATTGCTCAGTGATGCAGGCAATAAATACTGAGGAATCCAGAACAAGGAAAGAAGACTGTGGCCTGGGGTAGACAAAAATGAGCTCATCAGACAGATGGGTCTGGGGCTGTCCTTTGAGAGGAATAGCAGGGCTGAGATGTAGAGACGGACGGGTGTTCATTCCTTCCCAAGGTGGTGCATGTCCAAAGACATGAAGGCAGAAAGGAGCCGGATGTGTCTGAGCCCAGTTAATGGGTCAGTTTGACACCAAAGTTTATTTTACCTACTGAGCAAGGACTGCCCTCAATATGTCTACATAATGTCCAGACCATTTGGGGTACCTGGGGAATTTTAAATAATAATGTCCAGCAATTGGCTAAGGAAACTAAATCTTACCTAGTGTGTTCTGCCTAGTTTACTAACAGCAGTGGGAGTTTTTAGTTTGGAAAGGATTGAGAACAGTATTTATTTTAGCTTACTTAATTCTATTGGCACTGGTAAATTTTTCTCATGTTTTAAAATTGATACACATAGTATTATGTATGTAATACATATGGGAATAGTCACCTTTTTTAGCCTACAGTTCTGCGAGCTTTGACAAACACATACAGTCATGTAACCACAACCCACAATTAAGATAAAGAACAGTTCCAACAACCCCCCCCCAAATTTCCCTGTTCCCTTATGCTTAACCCATTCCCCCACACCTAATCTATTTTCTGCCCCTATAATTTTGCCTTTCTGTTTCATATAAATGGAATCAGACATCATGTAGCCTTTCTACCCATGTAGAAACTAGGGTCTAGTTTTTTTCACTTAGCATGATGCACTTGAGATCCATCCATGTCGTTGCATGAATCAATAGTTCGTTGCTTTTTGTTGCTGAGTTACAATATTCCACTATATAGATGTTCCAAATTCTGTTTATCTATACATAAGTTGAAGGACATTTGGATTGTTTCCCATTTTGGGTAGTTAAAAGTAAAACTGCTCTTGGGGTGGTGTGATGGTGGTTCTGTGGCAAGAAATCTCGCCTGCAGAGCCAGAGACCTGGGTTCGATTCCTGGAGCCTGCCCATGCAAAAATTAATAAATATATAAAGCTACTCTCCATATGTAGGTTGTGTGTGAATATAATTTTTCAATTCACTTTAGTATATACTTGGGACTGATTCGGGGGCCATATAATAAATTGTGTCTTTAGTTTTATAAGAAACTGCCAAATTGTTTGCTAAAATGGCCATACTATTTTACATTCCCACACTTTTGACACTTTCTATCGCTTTACATCCTCACCAGCACTTGGAATTGTCATTTTATTTATTTTAAGTCATACTAACAAGTGTGGGGCAATATCTTATCATTTTAATTTTCATTTCCATAAGGACTAATGATGTTGAGCACCTTTTCAACACAGATAAGTGTTTAATTCTAGCACAACTATAAGTAACTTTTCCATACAGCAGTGATTTTCATCTGGGGGTGATTTTGCTGCCCTTCCCAACCCTGGGGGACATTTGGCAATGTCTGAAGATGTCTTCAATTGTCACAATTGGGCAGATGTTAGTCGCATCTAGTAGGTAGAGACCATGGAAGCTGCTAACCATCCTCCAAAACACAAAACAGTTCCCTCACAAAAATAAGAAGTATTCAGTTCAAAATGTCAATAGTGCTATAGTTGAGAAACCTGTACTAAAGGGTTATTAGAAAGATTCAGACATAGGCCACCCTAAAGAGTATGGGGGCTATTTATACTATATTTACACCAACTAAACATTGACTTTAAAAAACAATTTCCCCATTGATCTTATACCTTGTTGAAACTGCCCAAATACCCTAGGGTGGCCCTTGGCTTGCCACTTCCATGGTCTCTCAGATCACACACCATTGCCAATGTAGATATTTGGCCCTCCTCTGACCCAAATAATTGTTTAATCATTGCAGCTTTCCTTCTGCCTGAGTTCATTTCAGGAGTGAGACTTTGTATTGTCAAAATTTGGCTCAAAGTAACGTCTTTATGCTTGAATCATAAATTCTTGAAAATGATTACAATTTATTGCCAAACGTCAAGTTGCTTACCCTCTAGTGTTTCAGTTCTTCCTCCATGAACTAAGAGAATACCAGGGACATCTGATCCGCTCTCACATGCTTGGATTCCTACAGAGAAGATTGGGTGCTGCTGCTACCCAGTATCACAGTGAAATAGTTCATGTAACATTTTTTGGCACCAAAGGTATTTGTTTATTTGGGAACCCTTGTTCCCAATCACCCCTCTCCCCCCTCAAAAAAAAGAAAATTTGAAAGATAATTACCAGATAAACAAGAACACATGATTTGCCTAGGAAGAGTTTGACTTCCTTTGAAGGCTCCTTATATAGATTCTGATCATTTTTAGATTTGGGTTTTAGCTTAAGTTCAAAAGTGGTCCTCTTTCCAGTCTGTTTTGTGACCCCAGAAGTTTATCTTCAAAATGGGCAGAGAAAGAGCAGGGAAGCAGAGAGACAAGTATAGCTTACTTGCTATAGCCAAATACTGCTCTGAAATTTTTATCTCATTTTTCTTGCTACTAAGGCTAAGGAATAACCTTTGCAACAAGTATTTATCACATGTCTGCTATGTTCTCAGCATTTTGCCGGAGACTTTGACACCAAAGAAGATTGAGACCTGGCTGTTTTCCTATGGGAATCTGCCTTGATACCGGAAACAACTAGTTGCTCACCCCCAAATCATTAGATCACCCTACAAAGCCCAGAACATCACTCCTTGAAGGTTTGTGTCCCTACAGCTGACACCTGCACATGGTAGGCCCCAAGAAAACATTTCTTTGACCAAGTTATGGGGTGCCTAGGGTATTTTTCAAATTATCACAGTATGGTAAAGAACCACTGTTCAAAATTTCCAATCTATTGAAGACTGTTACATAGGTAAAATAAAATAGAAATGAGCTCAGATGTCACAACAATATGAAAATGTTGTATAAGTTTTATAAATGCTTTATCCACATTTCTTTTTTTTTTTTCCATTGTGGACTGATTTAAAAAAAGTACTCCATTGATTTGCAGATCAAGCTCTGACAATAAGAGGAAAAAGAAAAGAGAGGCCAAGGTGGCTGCAGCAACAGGGCTATGTTAATCCCTGATTCACGCTGATTTCACCCCAAAATCTAGGGCTTGATGCAAGTGAGAAATTGAACAGAATCAGAATGACTTCCTATCCGCAAACCCACTTTTGACTCCTTCTACCAAATCTGTTTTCAACTCAGATGTCAGATGGGCGAAAAAGATGAAAGAAGAGAGGCAGGTGCTGGCGTCTGGGGCGGCCTACGTCCGTTCCGTGTACATCTACAAAGAATTCGTTTGCAGCCGCCCAAGTGGCTCTCCCTTCCGGAAGTTCATTTAGGCCATCTTGACTTCATTCATTTCCTGGACTTCCATCGCCCACCCTGTTAGCTGGGACTTTTAGGCTTTAGGTTCTCACTCCTCCTGATTAGTTCCTGGGCAGTAAATTCTGAAGAGTCTAGACCCTGACCTAGAACAGAATGGTTCTCTAATTGATGTTTCTAGCTTACTGAAGCATCCAGTTGACTGCAATTAAACACTTCCCTCCTCTCTTCCCACCTCACTCACAGCCCCTGTTGGCTCCAGCCACCATCTGGGAGCTGAGACTCTCCTTCCCCTTGAGCCTGTGGCCAATTGCAAACCAGGGACCCAGAGAAGAGCCGTCGCCTCCTGCTAGCTGCACCCAGCACTCCACGGAAAGCATTTTATTTAAAGAACCAGAGCAAACTGTCATCGCAATAACTCTTCCACAATGTAGGATGGAACTTCATCACAAAACAAAGTTCCTGCTGAAAAAGGGCAGGACTAAGAGGGCAGCATTCTGAACTCAACTTTATGCCCCACCAGGTTCAGATAAGGCTATCTCTGTCCAGCTGCTGAGAAAACATGACTTGTGAAAATTTCCTCTCTCCGTCTCAAAATGTGTGTGGACAGTGACGAATACTTTGCAGAATAAGGTAACACAGGAACACCCTGTTAAGTGAGCCATTATTTAAACTGTTTTTATGAAAGAATACAAAGAAGAAATAGTCGTAAGACTTAATCACTGATGCAGTTTTTACTGATCGTATCTGTGTTGCAGTTTTTTAATTACTTCGGAAGACAGGAAATTAATTTGACCTAGAAACTAAGTTGTCATACAGAGGGACCCAATTTTGTGCTTCCTGACACTTTCACATAAAACTCCGAGTAAACAGTATTAAAGTTGAATGATATTATTTTGAGAAGCAGTTCCTGGAATTGTCCTTCTGCTGTTCTTTCCACCTTCTCTCTCCCCTGACTTCAATCTACCCTGCATGTTAATCTTCTGCTCCCATCCTTCTTTTGCTCATGAATCTACAATGGCAGCCAAAAATACATCTCAAAGAATCAGTGCCTTGTAAGCAGAAGGAATCTTAGGCATTTATTCAGCCAGTTATTGTGTAAAATGTTCCTTAATTTAGACTTGTCTTGTTTCTTTGTGATTCGGTTCAGGTTATGCATTCCCAGCCAGAATACTGCATAGGTGGCGGGTCCTTCTCAGGGTATCACATCCAGAGGCACTCGGTGTTTGTCATAGTGGTCCAGTTTCTCCACTGAATAGATATTATTTCCCCCTTGCAATGAATAAACAATCTGGGGGGAGACTCTTTGAGATTGTACCCATGGGTACAGTCAGAGAAGCAGCACAAGTAGGAGTTATATCTTAAGACATTTATTATAAGGAATCAGCTTATGCCATGGTGGGTGTTTCTAGGCAAGTCCAAAATCTGTAGGGTCAGCTACTGGGAAGGACAGGCAAGAACTCTCAGGGATGGGCTGAAATTGTCATTGCAGGTGACATTTCTTCTTCAGGAATGTCTCAACTGATTGAATCAGGTCCACCCAGATCACAAGGATGAGCTCTCTTAATTAAAGTCAACTGTTAATGGACCTTAATCACAGCTACAAAATACTTTCACTGCAACCTCCAGATTAGTGTTTGATTGAATAGTTGGGGATTGTAGCCCAGCCAGAGTGGCCAATCAAAAGACCATCACAGAAACCATGAAAATATCTAGTTCCTCATCAAATTTCCCCTCTTACATATTTATCAGTACTTCTTGGCCCAACCCATCTTTACTTCAATGATTGCAAAATGTGATTTTCCAACTTCATCAGTTCCTCAGTGTTTATCTCTGCTAGTCTGCTGTGTGGAAGAACCTTCCTTCTCTCCATTCATCTCTTTATTATCTATTTATCTCTGTAGCACCTATTAGCAGCATAGACTCATGTATTCCTGTTTTATTCAGTAGGTTATAAGTCATTACTGTCCTTATTTATTTTGTTGCTCAAATTTCCCATCATCCTAGATTCAGCCAGTGGGAGCCTCTTCAAGCTGGCTTCTGTGGCTTTTTGATATGGCGTATCACTCTTCTTTAATTGGAGCACTTCCTTATTTTCTGACATAATAAGATATTCCAGACTCATTTATCACCCTCCTTGTCCTAGCCTACAATCAGCCATTTCTTCAAGAAGCTTCAGTTAACTTTGGGGGAGCATATGGCATTTAAGCCATGATTAGGGGGCAAGGTGTGCTTACTATCAATAAGGCCAGGGTTTCTCAATCTCAACACTATTGACATTTTGGGTCATTCAATCTTTGTCAGGGGCGTCTGTCCTATGCATTGTAGGATGTTTCAGCAGAATTGCTGGCTCCTGTCTACTAGATGCCAGTAGCAGCCCCACTACCCTAGTTGCAACAACCAAAAATGTCTACAGATATTGCCAAATGTCCCAAGGGATGCACAAAACCACCCCCAGTTGAGAACCAGGACTGCAGGCCATTTGTAGTGGACACTGATGCACAGCTCAGATTCCTCTTCAGAAATGAAGGGCTTCTTCCCTTAGATGCTGGGAACCCTGGCAGCAGGCAGACCTCAACTGTAAGCCCTTTAGTGCTTGACTCACCTAAAGACCACGATGCCCAATATCATAAGCCCTTCCCAAGGCAGCCTGCATCCGATGACTGTTCAATATGGGCATATAAAGATCCAGTCTCCTTACCCCAACTCAAGAGAAGATTCTATGTACTTATGGTGTTCAACTAAACTGATCATACAAGTTACATTAGGAAATGCACTACCCAAAATATAAATTTTGCACCAAATTATTATTATTATTATATTACTGCATAATAAATAACTCTAAAACCACCTTAAAAAACCACCATTTTATTTGCTTGGGATTCTGTGGGCCAGCAGTTTGGGCTGGTAGGTCTTCTGCTGCGTGTTGACATCATCTACCTCACAGTCCAGCTGGGGCCAGGTGGTCTAATATGGCCTCACGCACGTGTCTACAGTTGGTGCCAGCTGTCATCTGGGCCATGTGTTTCCAACAGGCCAGGCAGTGTTTGTCACATGGAAGCTGCATTCTGATAGGCAAACCCCAATGCACAGGTACTTTTCAAGCCTTTCCTTATATCATGCTTGCTGATGTCTCATTGGGCAAACTCAGAATCATCATGGGAGGGGCCTGCCCAGGTCCTGGGTAGCAGATGGGGAGTTTGCTGGGATCAATTTCTGTGACAAGCTATCACACATGGTCTTGTAAAGAGGTAGGCAATACGCAATAAAATCAAAACCACAGAACAAGGTTACCTAGGTTTCTCAGGGCTCCTTGTTGCCACCTCACACTCCCTCCGTTCTCACCAGTCTAAGTCTTCCTCCCTGAATAATGTGCCATTCACATCAAGCTTTGGTGGCCTTGGGGTTCTCAGAGATTTAGTGACCTACTTTCCTGGTCTCCTAGTCTCTGAGCCTAACATCCATTCCATTCCCGACGAACAACCCTTTTTTTATTTGTTCATGTTTATTTTTGTACTGTCTTGTTTTAACTAGCTTAGAAATACAGAAATATAAAAAATGTACTTGGTTAAAAACATCTAAATATTCCATAAGGATAAACAATGAAAAGTTCTTCAGCTCCATCTACACAATCAATTCTTTACTTCTAGAATTTTCTCCTGCATTATTTATCTTGCCAAATCCTCCTCATTTTCTGCTCAGGGCTTCAAAGTCACTGAATTCTTCAGAGGGTCTGCACAAGGAGGCAGGGTCTGAGGAGGCTTGTTCAGCCTCTGTAGACGTTCTGCAGACTCCCAGTTCATCCCTCCCGACTGGCTCTCCATCCACACTTACTCACTTTAAGGTCTTCAGCAGGGCGTCAGCCACATCACACTGGAACATCTTCTCAGAGGGCTGGTGAAAAGCCGCCCTGGGAGTGCCGGTGCCCGTAACTGGGAAGCCCTGAGCGATGCTTCTGTGGTCCCCCTGAGAGCAGGCTGAGCGGGAAACCCCTGAGCAGCAGCAGCATGGAGGGTATCTTAAGCTGTCACATGGGGCACCTCATGGAAGCCAGCTTTCTGCCACCCAGGGATGCATTTTCATCTCAGATTCCAATTAGGAATTTATTTTTCCCATCAAGTAAAGCCTAGTTAGCTCACTCCATTGGCATTGTGCATGCACAATGTAAAGAGCAAGCAGGCAAACACCGGCTGGGGCATCAGGGACACAGATGCAGGTGGTGAGCAGCAGAGACAGGCAGGCAGACACAGCATCTGCCTTGGTGTAAAGAGTTAAAGTGAACTGTGGACCATCGCATCGGCAGAAACTGAGAATAGAAATGACGTCTCTGCATCAAGGAAATAGTGTCCTCTCAGGCCAGCGTGGGGTCAGCTGAAAAGGGGCAGCAATGCTTGGACCCAGTATAAAGAGGAACCCAGACAAATACAAAACAGACACTATTTTCTCAGCCACACTGATCACAGGGCTTTTGCCAATGCTCCTGTGCTCAGGAAATTAATATACAACCATCACATCAGAAGTGGGGACTAGATGCATGCGTGAAATGGATATGCACAATATAAATTACTTTTAAAGTAACAATTGCAAACTGCAATGCTCAAAAATAACAGTGGCTTCAGTAATTCTCATCAAATCTTTTTTACTATCTTCCTAAAGCCCCAGATTGGAGAGTTCCTCCAGGTATTGTTAGAGGAAAATGTGTGGGCTATACAAAAACTGCCCAACTATATTGCTGTCGAGATTTCGATGGCCAAAGCATGCAAAGCCACGTAAGCCTGGCTCTGTGCTGAATCTTGCTTTAATAAGTTTATTTCCGCCTGCTCACAGAACACACTGCGCTTCCTCCTAAGGTCTGAAGTCACCCTTTCTAGGAAAAGCCTCATCACTCTTTTTTTTTTTGTCATTTTAAAGTACATTAGTTCAAAATATCTTTGCCCCATTACTTTTTCGCTGCCATATCATGTTCTTCTACTCGCCAACCTCCTTTTCAAATTTTATTGTTATTAAAATCGCCTTATAAGCTCTCTTTTATTTTTCCTCTGGGTCCTTCACTGATTTGCATTTCTTCAGTATCCAGTAACTCCATTGGGGCTGACAATTTAGCAATCACATTTTCAACTGTGTCCTTCCGGTTCTCAGATGGTCTCCTCCTCAAGATTGCTTTGTTTCCCCAGCTGCAATGTCCTCTTGGATCTTATTGAGTACAAGAATTACAACTACTCTCATGGGTCTCCCTCTTTTGCTCTGGGCTTATTTTAGAGGGAGATATTTTCTCCAATTTCTCAGAAATCTCTCCTTTAGGAGTGCAGAGCCTTCTGTGCCTCTTTTATCCTTATCCTAGATGAATGAATGTCCTCTCACTGCTCTTGGGATTTGAGGAGCAATCTTTAGAATACATCAGGCCATCTGTTTGAAATTTTTACACAAGTGAAGAGATTCATTCTAGTTTCACTTTCCTGGGCTGTAAGTCCAGCAGCTTCAGCATAGGGAGTGGTAAGGGTCGGTGGGGAGAGAAGGGAGGGTTGGGGGAGGTGGGCAGCACCAGAGGCTGTTGGGCAGGGAGCTTCACCTCCATGCCAGAGTTGCTGGCTCAGGTTTCCAGCAACACACATGCTTTGCCCGATGCAACTGTTCTCCATGCAAGCAGCCTCTCACCATGCCAACTCTGCCTGATACAGCCATCCATGCCAACTGTGAACTGGAAATAACTGTCTCCCAAAGATTTTGGAGTATTAGAGGAATTCTGATGTTTCTCTCCCTCCCCTACCTGTCCCACGCTACCCCACTTGTACTCTCCATTCCAACCCTTGACCTTCAAATTTGGTGGGTAATGGTGAGGAAAAGGGTCTAAGTCTCTTCCTTTTCCCAGATAAGGAGTTCTATTACATGTGTGTGCAATAAGATGCAGGAAAATTTGTAATCACTGGAATTCCTCTTAGGGAGAGCACTGTATTTGGAAAAAACAATCCAACAAGCTGCTTGGTAGAGTAGATGAGACTTCCAATGCCATGCTCTTATTACTAAAGATGATGGCTGGAACTGCATGACATGTGGCAGGCAGAGGGACTTGATAGAAGAAAGAAGCAGAGAGAGAGAGAGAGAGAGAGAGAGAGAGAGAGAGAGAGACAAGCCATCAAGGTGTCCCATGACCTTCACACCTGCGGTTAAGGTGCAGTTTCTTAACCTCAGCACTACTGACCTTGAGGGCTGGTTAATTTTTTTTTGCCCCTAGGGGCTGTCCTAGGCATTGCAGCATTCCTGTCCTCTCCCCACTACATGCTGTTGGTGATAACCGAAAATCACCATTGTCTCCAGACAAGTCAGCTGTCCCTGGGAGGCAAAGTCGTCCCCAGATCAGAACCACTGAGTTAAAGTATCTAAACTCATGACACACTTGGTAATGAGTGAATTTTTGTGAAAAGTGTTGAAGGATTTGAGTTTCTGGCCAGGCTGATATGGAGCCAAGCAGAGGCTGCATGAGGGGCCAGAGGAGCCAGAGGCAGAAAGGACCATGAGACTGTAAGCCCCAGAAATTTGCAGATATCGTGAGTAGGGCTTTGAAGGTTTGTGGGCAGTCCCTGGGAGCCAAGAGTTTGCCTGATGTCTGCTGGCTGGGTCTGTGCTGTAGACAACAGAAATTCCTCCATGTTCCTGGCACATAGTGGTTAGTCTTCCATAGTTTCCAGCTCTAACACTGGCTAGTCCTTTTTTTTTTTTTTTTGTAAGTGGGACTCTGGGAGTTCAGAAGTTCTTCTATTACTCAACACCTTGACATGGGCGTTGAGTCTCCTCCATCACACAGAGACACCAGGGGAGATTTATCTCAACACAAATGATCAGTGTTCCCAGAAGGAAGATGGACACAGCTGACAGTCACACCCAGGGCCTCAGGACAGTTTTTTTCAGGCTCAAGTGGAGCAACACTTTTGGTGGATTCCTTGAAGATAGGTAGGTAGGTAGATAGATGTGTCCTGCAAACTTCTGCAGCCACGTGCTTTTCTGTTGTTGTTCTAGGCTGATCAGTGATCAACTCCTAGGTATTCAGGGCTTCTGTCCATTTTCCCCCAGCCTCTGTTCCCTTCTCCCATGGGAGCATTTGGGCCAGTTTGTTCTACATGTTGCCTGCCTATTTTTCTTCAACAAGCACCAAAACCATCAAGACCCTTAGGACTTTCCAAATCTTTTCTTTCCCTCCTCGTCTGCCAGATTCCTATTCTTTCCCCTAATCTCATAATGACTTGAAATGCGAGAACATGCTCATTTGTTAATTCAGATAAAATTGGCACATACATGCTGATGAGGCAAGAATAGATTGATGAGGATGTGGAGACCAACCATCATTTATTGAGCAAATATTATCTGCCCTCCAATGCTTGAAGAAATTAGCCTAACAGCAATATTCCATTTTAAAGATTGGGAAGCTGAGATTCAGAGAGGTTAATTAACTTGCCTGATGTCACAGTGTTAGTGACAGAATGATCAGACTGAAAATACATTCATTTTACTGTGTTGAAAGTGATGTGATAAGGCCCAGATTATCAGCTAAAATTTTGAGGTTTTAGTCGCTGTTAACATACATCCATGGAAGGAAGTTTGCTTTAAAAAAAAATAAGGTTGTTATTTTCAAAATTCTAGGCTTTGGATGGATTCCTAAAGGTGGAATTCGGGGTAAGAGGTGAACATTTTTCAAAGCTTATGATACATATTGCTAAAATCCCTTCTTTTAGAATCTTTGCTGTTTTAACAGGTGACATTTGCTATCTTGTCGGATTTTTTGTGAATTCTTTCTTTATCTCTAAGATCGAACATCGCTTCATGGTTTGCGCTTTTAATTTCCTTTGTTTTTCAGTTTCAACTTTTTTCTTAATATTTGCAAGATTTTCTTATAAAATGAAGATATTAACCTATTATAGTGTTAAAATATTTTTGCCAGTTTGTCATTTGCCTTCCTATGGTTTATGATCTCTTTAGATACACACATTTTTGCTCTTATTTTATTGAAAAGCCTCATTTTTTTCATAATTTACAGATTTGACACTTAGAAAGTGCTCAATTTTGATATTTTCTTTTGATTTTTAAAGTCTTATTTTTAAGTTATTCCACAATATATAAAGCGAAGCTATAATTTCAATCTCTTACAAAACTTTCCACCACTTTTTAAATAATCTATTCTCCCACTGGTTCCTTGACATTTATTAAGCACTCACATTTTCTTGGGTCTCTTTTAGGTTAACTGTTCAATCTTATCTACCCATTTACCAATTTTTATGCCCACAGCATTATGTATTTTTTTAAATATTTTTATTGTGAGTGGTTCAGTGGTAGAATGCTCACCTTCCGGAGACCCGGATTCGATTCCCAGACCATAACTGCCCTCCCAAATATATATAGATTTTTTACTGATAAGTCTTCACACATACATTCCATACATGGTGTACAATCAATGGCTCACAATATCATCATGTAGTTGTGTATTCATCACCAAGATAATTTTTCAGAACATATATCACTCCAGAAAAGTAAAAGAAAAAAGAAGTCATACATACCATACCCCTTATCCCTCCCTCTCATTGACCACTAGTATTTCCATTTACCCAAATTATTTTACCCTTTATCCCCCCTATCATTTATTTATTCTTTATCCGTATTTTTTGCTCATCTGTCCATACCCTGGATAAAAGGAGCATCTGACACAAGGTTTTCACAATCATACAGTCACATTGTATGATTGTCTTTACACAATCATCTTCAAGAATCAAGGCTACTGGAACACAGCTCAACAATTTCAAGAATTTCCCTCTAGTACCTCCACTACACCATAAACTAAAAGGGGATATCTATATAATGCATAAGAATAACCTCCAGGATAACCTCACAACTCTATTTGAAATCTCTCCACCACTGAATGGATATTTTGTCTCATTTCTCTCTTCTGTCTTTTGGTCAAAGAGCCTTTCTCAATCCCTTGATGCTCATCCTGGGAGTTCTGTCCCATGTCGCCAGGGAGATTTACACCCTGGGAGTAGTGGGAGAAGGCAGTGAGTTCACCTGCTGAGTTGGCTTAGAGAGAGAGGCCACATTTGAGCAACAAAAGAGGTTCTCTGCAGGTGACGCTTGGGCCTAATTTTAAGTAGGCTTAACCTCTCCTTTGCAGGAATAAGTTTCATAGGGACGAACCACAAGATTGAGGGCTCAGCCTATCATAGCATAATGTTTTAAAGTAGCTTTCTGATCTCTTTTAATATCTAAAGCTTCTCCCTCCCCCTTTACCCTTTCCAAAACTTTCTTCACTCTGCTGTCATATTTATTTTGTCAAATGAAGTTTAAAATGTGTTTCTCCATTTTTTTTTACTACATATACAACCAACATTTCCTCTTTTAACCACATTCAGCAATATATTTCAGTGCCGTTAATTATGATCACTTGCCCTCTTTTTTTTAAGAGAAGAAAAACCTTGTTATTTCCATGGAGGTTGTCGAGTTAATACTTGCAGTTTCCCAAACCTGCCTCTGGGCCTTTTAGCGTTACTGAATGTCCTCCCTCCCCACCTGTCCCTGGGTAACCCCAAGCGCAGGTTTTAATTGCCTGGGTGCCCATCTGCCTGGCCCACGTCATGTTCCTGGCTCCACTCCCTGTAGACTGTGGGCCTGTCGGAGGCAGAGATTGAATCTCGTCCTTAACCTCTGCTCCACAGCCCAACGTCTAGCACCAGGTGTTGAATCAATGGCAAGGTTGAAATGGAGCAGGGTGGAGGCAGCTGTGGCAGGGTAGCCTCGACCTTGATCTTGATGCCAGAGACTTGGCCTTACGATGCTCAGCTGGGCCCTGCTGAACTGCGAACCCTCTAAGGCCCTTCCCCAACATCTGCAATCTCTCAAAAGATTTCCATCAAATCTTTGCCTCACTCTAACCTTCTGAAGAACCGTTGCAACACAACCCATGTTAAAGGGATTTTATGAGATGAGGTTTGTTAAGGACCCAAGCAGAGACTTATGGAACTGAATTTTCGTTATGACAGCGCCATGTGTGAATAAACAGCACCATGCTTTATTGCTCTGAATCTGTAGCTAAATTCATTGCTTCTCTAGGAGTCAGAAGCCCAATAAACAATGTCTGTGATGTTCCCAATAACTGCTTTGACTGTCATTTCAGATATTTTGAATGATTCATATAGTCTTTATGCTAATTCCAACTAAAAATGTACTTTCTGCCCAAAGCATTAAATCTGAAAATCCCTCAAACTCAGGGTGACTGAATGCAGTTGGGAAAATAAGAGATGCTTAAAGTGACACTGGAGCCGAAATTGGTCACAGCTGGACTTTTGTAGGCAGTATCTTTCTATTTCGTGAGCGAGAGCACAGAGTGGGGTTGTATACTTCCTCTCAGATCTGTGACTATGTAGCTTTCATTGTCAAATGTGTGGGGAAAATCCTGCTCTTGAAACCGAGTGGCTGCCTCATCAGGAACACTTTGTACATGAAACAGAGAGTCAGTACTCTTCTCTTATCATGCACGTAACCAAAGATGCTTAATCTGTCCTCAATAGGTAATCATCTCCTCTAAACCTGCATTCACTCCCTGGGCTAGAAAGTCAGTGGAGGGATAGCCCTTCTGTGTGTGGGGGCGCTTTAAGTTTGCAAATCTATATCAAGATGTTATGCACAGGCTACCTCATTCTCTGGCCCTATATATAGGGCAGTGCCTGAGTGGTAGGATTTGAGAACACGGCTTTACATTTATACCCCAAGCCCAAACGCCCACAGCCAACTGTCACGGAGCCCAAAATTCCTACCATTAGAGTTGCTACTTTTGTTTGAGGCAGAGGACTTCCAGAAACCCCTTGTTAAAATGCAAATCTAACAGGCAGGAATTGTTCCAGGACGCTCTGTCGCAGGTAGCCCCACATTTCTTTATTTTCCTATAGCAAATTAAAAAAAAAAAAAAGTGTCAAGAATCACTTCCAAATAATAGACAAGGGAAAAGGGAAGTAGGGCCTTTATGCTGGCAAAAGTTGGCAAATGCCGCTTGCAGACGATTTAGGCTGACACCGTGAGTGGGGCCACGTGAATTTCAGGCTCCCTCTGATATGACATGATAAGACGCGTACTTCACATCTGTGATATTCTTCCCCCAAACCCATAACCCTTGACTAATCGGGAGAAAAATAGCAGGTAGACTCAGCATGGGAGACATTCTACAGGATGCCTGGCCAGTACTCGTCAAGACCGTTAAGGTCACAGAAAACTAGGGAAGATTAAGAAATTTATGAACCAGAAGAGTCCTAGGAGAAAAGATGACTTAATGCAATATGCTACCTTGGGTTGGCTCCTGAAACAGAAAGAGGATATAATGGAAAAATTGGTGCTATCCAAATAAAGTTTGGAGTTTAGTTAATATAATGTACCAATGATGGTTTCTGAATTTTGACAAACGTACCATGGAAACGTAACAATGTTAACAATAAAGCAAATTGGATGAGGGGGGACTCAGGTAGAGGGGAACTCTCTGTATTATCTTTGTAACATTTTTGTAAAATCTGGAATTATTCCAAAATAAGAAGTTTATATTTTAACAAAAACAGGAGGCAGGGGAAGTCCAATATCTGTTTTTTCTTAGGGGCTCCCACCTTGACTCTTGGGTTGTACAAAAGCCCTGGGAACTTAGAGGTGCCCTAAACAATTCTCTAAGTCTTGAATGGGTGCTCAGCTGGTTTGCCTTACACCACTTATGAAGTTGGAGGTGCAGTCCACTGCCATCTGTCCAGGGCTGTGGATCTGTCCGGAACAAGTCTCACTTGCTCCGTTGAGTCCAGGCCACCCTGGTCCCAGTGTGGCTGGCACTTAGTGCTGAGTGCTCCAGTCCTTGCATACCAGGTTCAGTATCAGCAGATGGTTAACTTGGAGCTCGGGGTCCTGCACTTAAGTACCGATCTTTCAGTAACCTCCAGGTAACTACCTGCCCTTATCTAAGGTATCACCATCCCTGAGGTAGTGCTTGCAAGCTGGGACAGTTCTTCGCCATTTCAGAACCTCACCTTCTTCCATCTGGCCAGCCTTGGAGCTCTACACTCCTTCATCCTCTCCCTCAACCCTCAAAGTCACCATCATTCCACTGGGTTGAATCTTGTCTCCTACAAGAGCTTAAGCTGTTGAAAACAAAGACATCTATTACTCCACTGAGACAAGGGAAGCCCAGACGACCAAGGCACAAAACCTGGCTCCCCTCCTGGAAGAAGGAAAAAATACTTCTCATTCTTTCCTGATGAGCCTACAGCTAAGAAAAAGTATGCAATGCTAATTCTCAGTCTGGTTATTCTACCACATTAAATGTTCATTTATGGCCTTGCACTAGGGATACGTGAAGGGTGACACATGGAACAGTAACAGGAAGAATTGTCATGAGGTCCTGCACTGCCCACCACCTCCAAGACGGAGGTGGAGAAGGACTAAAGGCTAGAAGAGTCCTTACCACGAATGGTCAGCCAGGAGCCCTGGCCAAGGTGCCAACAGGAGTAGCCATTAGAGGGGAGTGGGGGCCTTTACTATTTTAGCAAGCCCCAAGGTGACAACTCTGCATAAAAATCAGGTTCTCTGTCCCTGCAGGAAAACAGCCCTGCAATATATGTGAGAACTTTCTTCATATGTGTTTAAGGTATACTCTTCCCTGGGGCTGAACACATGTCCCTCCTTTGGAGATACGTGTGAGCTTACTCTAGCAGGTTAAGCAAAGAATCAGGAGTGCCAGCCACGCCCATAACAAAATTGGGAGCCCAGTCTGGAGGATTCTGGAGGATTAGGGCACCTCCAAACATCATTGACCATCAAGCTGAAACCCCAGGCACCATTCTAGACAGAACGACCCCAACCTGGGCAAAAGCAGTGGGGTGGGGGGATGGTTTCAAACTATGAGTCCCCTTCCATTGGATAAGGTTGGGGTTTCCCAAAAGAGATTAGGAGATCCACATAGAGATCTTCGGAGAAGGAGGAACGTAGGCCAGTGTTAGTGTCCCTGCTTATCCGCCAGAGCAGTTCTAGAATTGATTTAGGGAATTGTTGCTGACTGCACAGCCTCCAAGCCTCATCCGATAGCCCTCCTGAGATTCTAGGAGTCAGCTAATAACGCTTTACTACATTCCTTTTCTGCTCAAAGTAGCCAGACTCTCACTTTGTTATTTGCCTTTGAGAAACCTGATTGATGCATGTTAATATCTTTAATCCCACATCTACATAGATAAATGCCCACAGAAGTGATTCACTGGAGCCTAGAAACAGCAAATTAAATGAATATAACAGAATTAGGGTACTGTTTATCAAGAGAGAATAAAAATGCATTTTTGTTTTCTCCTTCCATCATATATATTAAAGAGCCCCATTTTACTTTACTTCTGAGCCTCAGACCTAAAAACCACTAGTAAGCACATGAGGGCTTAGGAGTTAATTATAACAGCCTTTGCTAGGTTCAGCTTGTGGTTTTACTCTTTGAATGAAATGTCAGAATGGGGGAGGTGCGTTCCTTCTTGTGTTGCTGCTAATGTTTTTAACCAATATCCTACAACTGTTTGATGTTTGGGGGCTCCCTAATCCCCATTTCCAGTCTTGGTTTGGTAATGAAGTAAAATTGAAGCCCAAAGGAAAAGAGTGTCTGAACTATAAAAGAGGCTGGTGGGGGCCACGGTGGCTCAGCAGGTAAGAACGCTTGCCTGCTGTTCCCGAGGACCCGGGTTCGATTCCTGGTGCCTGCCCATGTAAAAAAAAAAAAAAAAAAAAAAGAGGCTGGTGGTCCAAGATAAAAAGTTCAAGTCCTGCGGTTCCTCTTTCCCTTCTTTTGAGTTTGCTCTTTTTTTATATATAGAAAGCTATGCTTTTCCGTTCCTTTTGTATTTTCCTCCCTCCCTTAGTACTATTGGCTAATTTCTTTTTATATTATTTTATTTTATTTTTATTATCACCAGTAAGATTGCTTTTCTATTTAGACATACAGTTCTGCCAGTTGTTCCCATCTATAGTTCTTCTGTCTCAGTTGTTCTCTCTCTCTCTCTCTCTCTCTCTCTCTCTCTCTCTCTCGTTCCCCACTCTTGCCCTCCTACGTCCCTCCCTTCCTTCTTTCCTTTTTTTTTTAATTTGCAAACATTCTGTACCAACCAAGCAACAATTCTCATTTTCCCAACCCCTGATAACCTCTAATCTACTTTCCGTCTCTATGAATTTGCTATTTCTAGGCATTTTGTAAAAATGGTACCATATAGTATTTGTCCTTACATGCCTTGCTTATACCTCTCACTATAATATTTTCAAAGTTTACCCATTGTTATAGCTTTCATCAAAACTTCATTCCTTTTATGGCTGGGTAATATTCCAGTGTGAGAATGTACCACATTTTATTTATCTATTCATTTGTTGATGGACATGCGGGTTGTTTCCACCTTTCAGCCATTGTAAATAAAGCTGCTGTGAATATCTAGATACAAATATTTGTTGAGTTCCTCTTTTCAATTTCTCTGGTATATACTTAGGAGTGGAATTGCCAGGTCATGCGGTAGTTCTATATTTAACTTTTTAAGGAACTGCAATATTGCTTTCCACAGTAGTTTTATTATTTAACATTCTTGCCAGTAAAATACAAGGGTTTCAATTTCTCCAAATCTTCTCTAACACTTGTTATTTTCCATTTTTTAAATAGTAGCCATTCCTGATTTATCCCATTGTTTTGATTTGCATTTCTCTAATGCCTAATGATGCTAATTCACTGGCCATTTGTGTATCTTTGGAAAAACATCTGTTCAAGTCCTTTGCCCATTTTTAAATTCGGTTGTTTGGTTTTTTTTGGTTGTTGTAGAATTGTAGGAGTGCTTTATATATATTCTGGATGCAAATCTGTTATCAGATATATGATTTGCAACTATTTTCTCCAATTCTATAAATTCTCTTTTTAACTTTTTAATAATGTCTTTTCATATACAAATTTTCTAATTTAGATGAAGGCCACTTTATCTATTTTTTTTCTGTTGTTGTTTATGCTTTTGGTGTCATATCTAAGAATCCAGTGCCAAATCCAAGTTCCTGAAAATTCCTCCCTATGTTTTCTTCTAAGAGCTTTATTGTTTTAGCTCTTATAACTAAATCCTTGATCCATTTTGAATTAATTTTTATACATAGTTTGAGCTAAGGGTCCAAGTTCATTCTTTGGCAAGTGGAAATCCAGTTTCCCCAGCACTATTTGTCAGAGACTATTCTTTCTGCAGTGAATATACTTGGCACCATTACTGAAAACCTTCTAGCTATAAATGTGTGAGTCTTTTTACAGACTCTCAATTCTATTCCATTGGTCCATATGTCTATTTTTATGCCAGTACCACACTATTCTGATTACTGTAGCTTTGCAACAAGTTTTGACATTGAAGAGCGTGAGTCTCCATCATAATTCTTCCTTTTCAAAATTCTTTTGGCTACTCAGAGCCCCCTGCAATTCCACACGAATTTGAGGATTGACTCTTACATTTCTGCAAAAAAAAAAAGACTGCTGGAATTTCTATATGAATTGTATTGAATCTTAGATTGCTTTGGGTAGTATTGGCATCTTAACAGTACTAAGTCTTCTAATATAGGGACATGGGATGTCCTGCTATTTATTTAGGTTTTCCTTAATTTCTTTAAACAGTGTTTTATAGTTTTTAGTATACACAATTTTTACCACTTTGGTTGAATTCATTCCTAGATATTTTATTCTTTTTGATGCTACTGTAAATGGAATTGTTGTCTTAATTTCCTCCTCAGATGATTCATTATGAATGTACAGAAACACAACTGAGTTTTGTGTAATGATCTCGCACCCTCTAATTTGCTAAATTCATTTCTTAGCTCTAGTAGATGTCTTGTGAATTTCTTGGGATTTTTTTTATATAGGATCATGTCATCTGTGAATAGAGATAGCTTTTACTACTTCCTTCCTAATTTAGATTCAGCTAATATTTGCCTCAATTTATCACAGTATTTGTTTCATGGCTGTAGACTTCTTATTTCTTCTCAGCATTCTTCATGTATGCTGAGACTTCAAACACAGAACTCGGCATGGGGAAGAAATCAAGGTGTCACTGCTTAGCTCTTGTACACCCAAGGAGTGTACAGTTATATTTTTTACTCTCTATGTAACAATATAGAGTAAAGACCAACAGGGAAGGCGTTTCCATAGCTGGAGGTAGGAGATTTGGATATTCTGCTTCTCATTCAGCCTTGAAGTTTCAAAATGCAAGAAAGAAAGGTCAAATGTGTGTGTTGGCAGTGGAAAGATGATTGCGGTAGACTGCAGGTCATCCTCTCAGTTCCTTCACATCTCTGCTCTAGTGTCACAGTCTCCTTGGCTCCTTCTAACCCCATATAAAATAAAGAGAAATTCTTCCACTAGTAGTCTCCCCTTACCCTGCTTTTCTGTTTTCCAGGGCACTCTTTACCATCTGATCTACTCTGACAATTGTTCTTCTGCTTTTCCTCCCATTAGAACATCAGCTCCACAAGGGCTAGGTGTTTGGGTTTTTTTTAATTATTATTTTAATTTATTAGACTTTGTTTTTACCACAATTTTAGATTTATTGAAAATCGAGCAGATTTCCATGTACCACCCCCATACACTCAGTTTCCCCTATTATTAGGATTTTGCATCAGTGTGGTACATTTGTTATAATTGATTAACCGACCAACACATTATCATTAGCTGAAGGCCACATAGGGTTCCCTCTTTGTGTTGTATAGTAAATGGTTTTGGGCAAAAGCATAATGTCATGTAGCCATCATCACAGTATCTTCCTGGAATGTTTCACTGCCCTAAAAATTCCCTGTGCTTCACCTGTTCATCCCTCCCTCCTCGGAACCCTTGGTAACCACTGATCTCTTTACTGTCTCTACAGTTTTGCCTTTTCCAGAATGTCATATAGTTCAAATCTGTCTTGGTTTTGCCTGAGCTGCTATCACAAATAACACACAATGGGCTGGAATAAATAACAAGCCTTTGTTGCCTCATGGTTTCAGAGGCCAGAAGTTTAACATCAAGATACTGGCAAGGCTTGCTTTCTCCCTGAAGACGGTGGCATGCTGGTGCCGGCTTGCCAGCAGTCCTGGGAATCCCTTGGTGGTGACAGTGGCACAAAATTATGAATGTGATTAATATCACTGCTTTGTATAGTAGTTACAATTGCAAAAGTTAGAATTACAATTCTATAGTAGTTAAAATAGGATGTTTCATGTTTATGTATGTTACCGCAATAAAGATTTTACAAAACAAAAAAAAAGTGTGTGTTGGTATTATTTGTCCTCTGTGAACTAAAGACACTTTTCTTTTTAACACTCATTGGAAATTCCTAATAGTGAAAACTGCTAAGACTGCTTTCTCTACTCAAAGGTGCAAATTTCTCTGGACTCTGTGAGCATCCGAGTGTGTGTGTGTGTGTGTGTGTGTGTGTGCGCGTGATTGGCCTTTGTTTTTCACAAAACCCAGGTTTATCACACTGTATCAGACATCGAGTCTGGCACAGTGACAGAAAGTGAATTTTTCCCAGCTTGAGTTTGGCCCATGCTGCCCCCCCCCCCAGTGCCAGGGTGACCTGCCAGTTCTTCTGAATTTTCAGATTTTTGAAACTTCTGTGATTGAGGAAAGAAGAATTCGGAGAAGTTGTTGAAGGCAAGAGGCCTTTTCAGTGAAGTTCCCTTCAAGCTATATAAGAAGATAAACTAGGAGTCCTCTCCCTGCCTGATTTCCTATGGAATCCATTAGCCACCGTGACAGTTTACACCAGCTTTAGATAATGTCTCACGCTGACCCACTTCCTGGCACATGGTAGGTTTGCAATCAACAGTGGTGGATAAATGAACGGACAAAAGAGCTGCAATATAGCCCTAGGTTCAAATACCTAAGAAGGCATGACATTTAGCAGTGCCTTTGCAAATTCATCTTTTCAGGGGAGCTTGGCATCTGAAACTTGGGTACGTTTTACACAAACTGCAACTTTCCCAGACTCCCAAAGATCGTTCTAAGCTGTTTATCTCACCCTGCGAGATAACAACTTGCCTTTATATAGCAATGTCTGGTACTCTAAAAAACTTTTTATAATTTTATCTCATTTGCGTCTCAAAACAAGAAAGCAGGGCAAGTTTTATTCCAGCTTTATAAATAAGGAAACTGAGACTCAAAAAGGTTAAGTAACTGTAACTTACCTGACTGAGGCCCCATACCCAGTAAAGGTAGAAAGAAATTTAGCACAATTCAAAAATCCTTTATCACAGAAAACAATTTACTTAGGGAGGAAAAAACCCTGCCTCGTAAGTGCTAATGCAGAGTGGGTCTCGGATGAACTTACTTCCACACTATTTAATTGCCCAGGGGATTAAACAAATACAAATTATAATGTTTCTTTAATTGCAGGTGATTTTTGGTTCCATTACTATTTGCAGCAAAACATTCCTTTGATTCCAGATGGCAATGGAAAACAATTCAGGCTTCCTTGTCTCTTCTTCCTACAACCCCACACACTCAGGGAAGCTAGAATATTCCTCTTTCATCCTTATTTGTTTAATACGCTTTGCCATATTTGAACAGCATGCAGAAGATAGGAAAGACTGAGAAAAATTGGACTTCTTCAGGTAGACCTAATTTCAATGAAAAAAGCCCTTTGACCCTCTCCCTGTACCCAATCTATAAGTAATACTGTTCACCCAGAAGCGGGCTACTTCTTACATCTATTATTAGTCCTTTTCCTTTCCCTGCCTCCCATTCACTCTCTGAGGGTCTGAGGCTGGAGCAGAGTTGTTTGGCTTTGCATTCTGAAAAGGAACTGAAACTTGAGGGTGAGCAATATTTTGCGTTTGGAGCCCATTTCCCCCTTTTCCTCCCTGCCTGGGGAGGAGGCTTGCAGCAGCCACTGGGGAAAGTTTCTGAAAGCAAAGAGAACAAGAGCCCTTCGTAGTTAACGAAGGCTCTCCAGAAATAGGGGGCCAAGGAGTCAAGCTCTCTTCTAGGCACAACACTCCCCCTGCTGCAGGGCTATAACGTGCATTTGACACTGCTGGGGAGCCAGGCCGGTGGGTGGAAGGCCCCAGCTGACTTTCCCAGCAGGCAGACATCAGTCACTACCTGGTTAAAATAGCAGCTGCTGAAAGTGACAGTGACATAATCCATACATGCTGCAGCTCGGCGGTCACCTTCTGGGTGCTGGGACCATGCTCAGGCTAAGGGTGATGATTCCACACCCTGCCCAGCCCCGGGCCCCAAACCTAAGTGCCTCTGGGGAACTCAGGATCTGGCTTACTTAAGCGACATATATTAGCTAGACTCATTTCAAATATCCCTTTGTGTCTTCATTAACCTCTTTGCATTTTCAGATATGAATGAGCAGGGCCATCATTAGCTCCTTATCAATTCATGCACAATTGGCAACGACTGACAATGATTCCAATCCTGCCAATAATGGCCAACTTTGAATCTGTGAGCCTTCACGGCACTTGGAGAGTCTTGCTCCCAGACTGTGACCGGGTCCTTGGGAGATGCAGGACTTTCAGGCAGTAAGCGAGCAGAGCCTGCCTCTCCTCTTGAGACTTTGCAAAAAATGCAAATCTAAGTCTGCTGATCCCCAAGCATCCTAAAATGAGATGAGGGGCGCGGGGGTGCAGGTATTTGCCTGCTTTGCAAACAGTCCCCATAGAAGGATGCAGTGGTCCCTGATTCCCAACGCAGAACACAGACTCCTTAATAGGAAAACTCATAATATTCACTCACCACAAAAAGCAAAGCTGCAAATTTCTAGATACGCCTTAGTCTTATCAAAGGTCCAGAAATGCACCGGTCTACAAAAGCAAATATTATTCTACATCAAATAGAAATGGCTCTCTGAGAAAAATTCCTCGAATATCAGGCCAGAAATCCCTCCAGAACGAGAGAGGCGGGAATGAGTTCGGTTTTCTTAGAGAGAAAGCCTGGGAGAAGAGGGGCGCGCTCCCAGGGGCAGGAAGGGAGCCTCGCTCGCTCAGCAACCGCGTGGCAGCCGGGCATTCCCGGGGCAAACTACCAGGCGCACCTCGGCGCAGAGCCGGGCGGGGCACGGTCGGGGCGCTGAGGGGCAGCTTCGGTCCTGCGGCAAGTTTTGAATGCGAGGTGAAGTTTGGATTTTAGAAGAAAAAGAAAAGCAGGGCTGAGGTTCAAGCCGTGGGGAATCGGAGCAGGCGACGATCTGGGAAGTAAAAGGGGACTCGCAGCGCACGCGGAATTCAGTGGCTGGAAGCTCCAAAGGTGGGCATTCTCAGCTCGCTCTCCACTGCTCTGGCACCTTTCAGAGCCCTGCCTAGACACTTGCACAAAGAGGTGAGATGGCTCAGCGAGGGGGGTGTGGCTCCTGCCCTGGCTTTTAGCTCTCCAAAGCCTTGCTCAACTCCTCCGCGCCTCCGCTGCAGGTGGGCAAGCAGGCTCTGCTTCCTTTGGCTTGGTGGGCGGTTCTTTTTCCAATACCCCTTTAGAGGAAACAAGAGTTGCTAAAACGTGCGGCTCCCGGTTTGCGGGGAGGTAGGTTTCTTTAAAGAAGGGAATGATTGTGATCATTTAATCGGAAATCCTCAAACGAGAGAAAACTTGGTTTTCTACCCCCACCCCCGCCCCCCGCCTTCTTCCCAAAGCCGGGAAACAGAGTCTTGCTGGAAAGCCCCACCTTGAGACAGAGCCTATGCCCACTGTGGCAGTCACCGCAAAGGCGCTGGACGAGAGAGAGTGCTTTGCCAACATCTAGGACTGATGTCGAAGGCCAGCGGCTTACCAGGGGAGAATCATGGCTCTTTCCCAGAAGAGACTCCGAGCCTCTGCTCAAGTAGAAAGGAAACAATTGACAGCAGCTCCGGGCACAGTCCAGAGGAAGGGCTCCCCCAGCAGGACGCACTCTACCCTTAAACATGGCTAGATCACCTCCATAACGTATCCTTTCAGACTATCACATCTTCCTCAGGTGTCTGTCTGGGAATCCTTTTCAGACCTGCTCTCATCTCAGCTGGCCCTGTTCCAGTCTCCTGCAGTCAGCTTCTGTCATGTGGGGATGGAAAGAGGTTCTCAAACCAAGGCCTGCTATTAGCTACCTTTGGTTTTTCTATAGAAAATAGAACAATTCATTGGATGGTTATAAGTGATGATGGGGTAGTTGTCATTCTTAGCAGATTATATTGAACATAATATAATTCTAAGTCATAAAGCAGAACCTGCTGGATTTATGTGCCTCCCTAATTCCTGCACAGGTGACATGAAAGCATCTCTTTTGCCAGGGTGGAAATTTCCTCTGTGCTAACAAGGCTTCTTGATCAACCTCGCCCTGAACTCTCTCCTGATAGGACATAGCCAGCCCAGAGCTCAGAAATAGTGAGTGCCTTTCAGATCAGACTCAGAACCTTCTCTTCTAAAAAACGAAAAATAAAACCCACTGATGAGAACTCTCAAACGTAGTACAAACTAGTCTCTTATAAAATTTGGAGTGCTAGAAACCATGCCCATAATTCAATATCCAAAAATAAATTATTTCTGAGATTGGGAGGTCACATTTTTAAATAGCAACAAAGTTGTTTGGCCACCTTTGGAGTTGGGTAGGTTGGGAAGTAGTTCTGGCTGTGTAAGGCAGAAGGATGGCATCCCAGCACACTGGACCCATCTTCGCTTAGCAAGTGCTTTGCAATGTTCCTGCGAGAATGCTACCCTTTCTTCCAAATGCACAGCTCTAGGAGACTTGAAAATAAATTTTTCAGAGGTTGGAATGTCTTGGTTAATTTCTGGTTTATGAGTTTGGTCAACAGTAAAATCATACTTATGATGTGTCGGATTATGGAAAAGCCCACCTAGTGCCTGCCTTCTAGGGTCACGGACTTCTGGGACTGAGTCTCGTGCCTTTTACCTGACCCACCAAAAAGACAAAGACCAGACCCTCCAGTTACAGGAAAAATCTTTCAGGAGCCAGCAGGCCGGGAGATAGCCCTGCGGACCTTTCTGTGTGATCATTGGCTGGTTTAATAACGTTGCTCTGCCACCTACTGGCCCTTGGGGCCTAAAGTTAATTCCCAAGCGAATTCCTCTGCAAGAGTTTTTGAATTATCTTTACTTTTCACCCAAACATATTGTGATCCATAGCACGAAAACCACCCATCTACACGCAGGTAGAACAGAGCAAAACAAAAACCTTGCTATCTTTATCGCCGGGGACAAGAAGTTCCATAACCCTTCCATGACTGTGTCTTTATTCGTTGAACTGATTATGGCCTGCTTTTGGAGTTCTTTTTAAGGATAAGGCCAAGTCTTTAATTGCCTTTGCGACTGAAGTCTTTTGCCTAGTGCTCTCGAGCTTGCACTGTCCTCAAGTCAAGAAGAGCGGCACTCAACGCAGAGGTTCTGAACTGTCTGCCATCACAGTATATTTGTGCTCACACTTTCATTTGAATACCACAACAGTGGCCCACGACACCATCATTTAGCACCTGAGGAAACTGAGGCACACAAAGTTCAAGCTGTTTGCCCAAGGATTCGAACCCAGGCAGTCTAATTCCAGAATTTACACTCTGGCTATTTCACCAAAGTTCATATTGTACCCCACTCCTGGAGTATTTGGTAATATGAATCTTTTATCTCATTTTTCAGGCTGATCAAATTGCTTGATTAATAGTCCAGCTCATCACCGTGCAAATACATAATGTTTCTCACCATAAAACTCAGCCTTATTCTGGAAGATGGTTGTCATATTTGTATCGCCTATTACATCACGTCAAGGACTTAAAAGCTTGGGAGTGAATATTTGAAAAGCTTGTAGCACATTTCAAGCTAGCAAATCTTGGTTAAGATTTCTCAGAACCATACCAGAGGTGGTAGACAGTTTAACAAAGTGAAAACATGACCAGATACAAAGCCCAATGCTGAGCCACTTTTATGCATTCAAATTACTAAGAACCTACCTTTACTAATAATTAAAACTATTATATTCCTGACCTATGCACTTCCCAAAAAACAAACAAGAACAAACAAAAAACAAAAATTCAACAAATGGTGCTGCCATAATGGGATACTCACATGGAAAAAGAATGAAATGTGACCCCTGCCATACAGCATACAAAAAATAATATTTCAAGTTAAAAATGTTCAAGCAAATGGTCATTTTAGAGTTCAGCATGAACAAAATCATCATTAAATTTTACAGCTCCCATTTTTTTTAAAGCCTCTTGAGGTCTAATGCAAAGTGTTGCTAACTCTGTTAGATGTTTTTGCCATACCAGGGTGCTCCTTAAATCATTTAAAATTAGTTTTCATATTTGTTTGCACCCTTTCACACTTTTCACAATAGACATCTCATCCATGTCAATTAATTGGATTAAAATAGGAAACATCAATGAGGCAGCAACTGAAATTGCCTTAAAATATTTTACCTATCTAGGTAATACTTTTATTGTACATTATGTAATAGAATAAATGATAAACCACAATCCTTTCCCACTCAAAGAACACTGAAACTTGGAAAGCTTTTATATTAGCTCTCAGCAAATCAATGTCAAAGCAGTTGATGCAAAAATATTTTATATATCATTGGACTTTTAGCAAAATTTCTGCCAATGGAGCTTTTCAGTACAGGAGACTTTTTTTTTTGTATGCTGTATGGTGGGGTCACATTTCATTCTTTTTCCATGTGAGTATCCTGTTATTGCAGCACCATTGTTAAAATTTTTGTTTGTTTTTGTTGGTTTCTTTGTTTGTTTATTTGGGAAGTGCATGGGCCAGGAACAGAACCTGGGTCTCCTGCATGGCAGGCAAGAATTCTACCACTGAACTACCCTTGTGCCCCAGGAGCCCTTATTTTTAAAAATACAATTTCAACCAATCATTAAAGGCAATTTTTTTTCTATTGCATATTAATATATGGTGACAAACAAATCTGTTTCCTTTCAGAAGGAATATGGCCAAATTTCGGTCAGTCCACTGCCAAGACATCTCTTTGTCTTTGCTGAAGCCGATGTCTAGTCCATTAGCTAAAAGATTGGCCAAGAGCTAAAAGCTTCCCTAGATACTCTAATACATAGGGAAGAAATACATGCCATTTTTGTGTATTATAATAATCCAGGCATGGTAATATTCTTTCTCAATGACCTGCAGAGTAAATTGCATCTTGGGCCAAACAAATTAATCTGAACTACCCTGGGAAAGTGTGTTCAGTACAGGGATCTATTATGATATCGTTTATATCCTTTTGTTAATTTTTTTTTGGCACTGTGTAATTTGGCCCTGAGATGCTTAGACATATAGTAGTTAAAAGAACACTGAATAATTCATAACAACTCATCTGCTTATTTGATAAGTGGTAATTGTACATTCTCCTTATGCCTGGTACTGTGTTAAGGCTGAGGACTTTGGTGAGTAGGAACTTGGCTGAGAGCAAATATTTTAGACCTAGGTGGCCTGGTTTCAAATTCTGACTCTGCTGCTTAATAGCTGGGTGACCTCAAGCACATTGCTTAGCCTTACTTAGCTTGTTCATCTCTAAAACATGTGTGTGTTTGTTGTTTTCTTGTAAGAATCAAATGAGTTCACAAACACAGTAATCTAAAACAGTATCTGACTTATAGCAAGCATCTACCACTTTCATTATTACAGCAGTGGATAAACAGGGCTGGAGAGGACATACTGCCTCTGCCCTTAAGTAAATCAGCAGAGATAAGTGTGTGTGAAATTGCAGCTAGTCCATTATTAGGGAGGCATTTGTTTGCTAGGGTTGTCATAGTTACTGATTTTTTTAAAAGTTACCTGTTCAAGGCCATGAACAATACCACC
>PVIY010022860.1:0-40036 GCA_004026745.1 Myrmecophaga tridactyla | reverse complement strand
GGCTGTGCTACGTTGCATTCTCTCATTTAAGCACCAGCCAATTAAGCCAAACATCACTCATTGCAGCAGACACGCCTCCTAGCTGACTGCAGATGTAATTGGCAACAGATGAGGTTCACGTACCATTGGCTTATGTCCGCAGCAACAAGACTAGGTATGCTCACCTGGCCAAGTTGACAACTGAATCTAACTAACACACCCCCTTTTATTAAAAGCCAGTCCATCTCTGGTGTGTTGCATTCTGGCAGCTTTGGCAGACTAGAACAGGTTCCAATACACATGATTTTTTTGTTTTTATTTGTTTTTAAACAAGTTTTATTGAGATATAATTCTCACATAGCATACAACTTACCTATTTAATATCTACAATTCAGGGTCTGTCAGCACATTCACAGAGTTTGCATATGATTTTAAGAGAGTGAAGAACTCATTGTTATTATTTAGTATTATGTAGTGGGAAAGGAAGTTGAAACTAAAACCCGTGTTTTTCTTTTTATAGGCTATCGCCCTAGTCCTCGTGACCGTGCTTCCAGAGGTCGTGGGGGACTCGGACCTTCCTGGGCAAGTGCAAATAGTGGCAGTGGAGGCTCAAGAGGAAAGTTTGTTAGTGGAGGCAGTGGTAGAGGTCGTCATGTACGGTCCTTTACACGATAAAAGTTATTTTGGGAACATCTTAAATGTATATGAACATTTCATGAGGACAGTAAAAATAAGACATGAAAGGACCAATTTAGACTTAGCAGTTATCTGGAGACATCTGAGAGAATATTTTTATCTGAAGAAAGCAGATTTTGTTTGATACCTAATAAGAGATTTCAATAAAAATCCGAAACTTTTTTTATGTATGTCTGTATATATTTTTTCCCCTTCCTATATAAGATCCTTATTTAGGAAGTTTCTTAGATAGAAAGTGAAAAACTAAGTAACTTTTAATTCAGTACATTTCTTGCCTGTACCACAGAACTTTTTTGGCTCATGGCACTTTTTAGGGTCTCACTAATTTTTCTACAGCACACCTAGGTCAAATGATATGCCTAAAACTTCTGTTTATTAAGCAGTTAGGTCTAAACAAGTTAATAAGTTTAACAGCTTAGTAATCATTTGGATAATAAATTGAAAGAAGAATTTATTTTATTTTATTTCATTTCATTCTTAAACAGCCACAAGTAATTATGGACAGCTTCTCAAACCTTGGAATCAGAGTCAACCAGTATCATTTTCTGTGCCACCTTGATTCTTTTTTTTTTTTTAACTTTTTATTTCAGAATAATTTCAAACTTATCACAATTGTAATACTATGCAAACCCCATACAGAGAACTCCAACATATTCTCAGTGGCCTGGACACCCAGATCCACTAATTTTAACATTTTGCATCTTTGCCATATCATTCTATCATCTATCTGTCTGTCTGTCTATCTTCTGAACTGTTTAGAGCAGGTTACACATATTATATGAACACATAATACTTCCATGTATATTTCCTAATAACAAGGATATACCACATATCTAAATCACCTTTAGTACATTTATCAGTTCAAGAAATTTGATATTGATAGAAAGTTTACATTCTCCTTTCCAAATTTTCTTATGTCCCATTAATGTCCTTTTGAGCCTTTCACCTCCATTCTTAGAACCTATCTGGTATCATATATTGCATTTAATTGTCATTATCTCTTTAGTTTCTTGCTCACTTTGTGTATATGTGTGTGTGTGTGTGTAAACACATATACAACTTAAATATTACCATCTTAAATCCTACCATCTTAACCCCTCCCAAGCATACCTTTCAGTGAGATTAATCACATTTACAGTGTGGCAGTATCCTCACCACCAACCGTTATTAGAAGTTTCCTTTCACCCTAAAGATAAACTTTACACTCATTTTACATTAACTCCCCATTACCTCTTCCCTTTACCCCTGGTAAACTGTACTATATTTTCTGTCCCTATAAGTTTGCAGTTTCTCTGATACTTACTTTGTTGGTAGCATGGGCTAAATTTTAACATCCTAAATCCATAGTAATCTCGTTTGCTTTAATACTAACTTCAATAGCCTACATAGATTATGTTCAGGTACCCTTCTGTTACCCTGTTCCATTTTTCTGTAGCTCCTATAACAAATCGCATATTTTAAATATATATATTTTTTATTGAGATATCTTCATGTACCATACAGTCCGTCCAAAGCATATAAGCAGTGGCTCACAATATCATCATATAGTTGTACATTCATCACCATGATCATTTTTAGAACATTTGTATCACATTTGATGACATTGTATAACCAGTGGCTCACAATATCATCACATAGTTGTACATTCATCACCATGATCATTTTTAGAACATTTGTATCACTCCAGAGAATGAAAAAGAAAAAGGAAAAACCCATACATGCCATACCCTTTATCCTTCCCTCTTATTACTAGTATTGCAATCTACTCATTTTACTTTACCCCTTAACCCTCCCCCCAACCCATTTATTTTTTTTGTCCTTATTTTTTACTCATCTGTCCATAGCCTGGATAAAGGGATTGTCAGTCACAGGGTTTTTTTCTTTTCGGGTGCATGGTCTGGGAATTGAACCCAGTTCTCCCGCATGGGAGGTGAGCATTCTACCACTAAACCACCAGTACACCCCAACCACAAGGTTTTAACAATCACATGGTCACATTGTAAAAGTTATATAGTTGCACAATTGTCTTCAAGAATCAAGGTTACTGGAATACAGTTTCAGGTACTTCTCTCTAGCCACACCAATACACCATAAACTAAAACAGGATATTTATATAATGCATAAGAATAACCTCCAGGAAAACTCTCAACTCTGAAATCTCTCAGGCACTGAAACTTTATTTTGTCTCATTTTTCTCTTCACCCTTTTGGTCAAGAAGGCTTTCTCAATCTGATGATGCCTGGTCCCAGCTCATCCCGAGAAGTTGTGTCCCACATTGCAGGAGAGGTTTATACCTCCGGGAGTCATGTCTCACATAGGGGGCAGGGCAGTGAGTTCACCTGCAAGTTGACTTAAAGACAGAGGATGTGGCCAAAAAGAAGTTCTCTGGGGGTTGACTCTTAGGCATAATAGTTGACTTAGCTTCTCCTTTGCAGACGTACGTTTCATAGGCGCGAAGCCCAAGATCAAGGGCTCGGTGCTTGTGAGCTTATCACAAGTATTCTCACTAGTGCTTCTGAGAATATCAAGAATACCCCAGGTGGGGAAGTTTAATATTTCCTCCTTTCTCTCCAGCCCCTCTAGGCACTTTGCAAATAATTTTTTATTCTCTGCCCATTTTATTCTCTGGGATGTATCAGAGCATCACACTGACCTGTACGAATCGACAAGATCTCATTCCCTATTCAAAATTCCATGCAAGTAAACTGACCACACAAGTTAAATTAGATAATGTGTTACCCAAAATATAAATTTTGCACCAAATAAACATCCCTTCTATTGGTCTCACACAGAAGTTGAAGTTTTCGAATATGGGCGGTATCATTCATCACCCTGTATTCCGTTTTACATTAGTCTTATCCAGATCAATTTCACTCATCTCTACTTGAAGTCTGATCACATTTTCAACTTTTTTAACAGTTGCTGTCTGGGGTAATACTGACTTTCATAGCTTCAGGGCTCTAACACTCACTGAGTCTCAGGTGTCACACAAATAAGCGAAGTTCCAGGAAAAGAGCAGGTTGTACACAAATAGTTCAGCATCTCAGAATTTAGAAAATAACAGTTACAGCTCTGGAATAGATGTGACTGTTGTAACAGTTAACAATCTAGTAACCTTTACAATAGGCCTTAACCTGTTAACCTATGCTCTTGATTTCAGTTCTCTGACTTTGTATATTATAGTTTGTCCATATGAGTGAGGCATGATAATGTTTGTGTTTTTGTTCCTGCCATTTCATTCAATATACTGTCCTTAAGGTTCATTCACCTAGTGGGGCCTGCCTCACAATTCCCTTCTTGAAGGTGCTCAGTAATCCATTGTATGTATACACTACAGTTCCCTCTACCATTCCTCAGTTGATGTACCCTTAGGCTGCCTCCATCCATTGCAGATCATGAACACTGATGCCATAAAAGCTAGTGTGCAAATGTCCATTTGTGTCCCTGCTCTCAGTTCCTCCAAGTATCCACCTAGCAACAGGGTTGCAGGACTATAGGGCAACCCCACCCCTATCCTCCTGTGGAGTCACCACACTGCCTTCCAGAGGGGCTGCACCACTTTGTTTCCATATGAACATTGAATAGGTACATCTCTCTCTCTCCACATTTTCTCCAGCACTCATATCTCTGTGTTCATTTTAAACACTTATTCACACATCACACAATCCAACCCAAGTAAAAAATCAATGGTTTCTGGTATAGTCACATAACCATGCCTTCACCACCACAATCTATATGAGGACATTTCCTTTTATTTCACAAAGAATCCCATAACACCTCCCAATATTCCCCGCTTCTCATTTAGTTTTGGAATATTGCCTTTGTTAATTCAGTGGAAGCATACCATAATGTTATTCTTAACTATAGACTCTAGTATGCATTGATTGTATTTTTTCCTGTATACCATCCCTTTTTCAACACCTTGCAATGTTGACATACATTTGTTCTCCCTCATGCAAAAACATTCTTATATTTGTACATTAAATCACCATCATTGTCCACTCTAGGCATTGCTAAATTATACCATCTCAGTCTTTATCCTCCAGGATATCAAAAGACCTCTCTGTAATCCCCCTCTTTTCCATTTCTTGATATTTTACCTCCGAATGTCTTAAATTTATCCCCTTTTCTTAATTCTTACTGCCATTATCCACATTTAGGTACTTGGTTTCTCCATGATGAGTCTCCTTGTCTGTAGATTTTCCCCTCTTCCTTCCATTGTCCAAATTATTTTCAGGTTTACTGCTCCGAATCATGGATATTATCATTTTACTCCAAACCCCACTTAACAACTTTGAAGAATCTATCATTGCAAAAAGGGTAAAGTCCAGACTCCTTGGCATCTCCATGAGCTTTTCTCAATCAGTTTCCTAGACCCCATTTCTGGTTACTCAGGTCTAGCCAGTCCAAAGCACTCAAGATTTCCACAACAAGCCTTCCCATGACCTTGGTCACACTCTGTTAGTTTCTCAGAATGTCTTCTTTCCCTTCTCCACCTTTTAAAATACCTATTCAGCCTCCAAGATACAGCTTAGAAGGTTTGTTTATCAAATATGCCTAGAGATTTATTGAAAATTTTTATTCATATGAAAAGGAGTCAAATGGTTTATTTCATTTTACCATTCTTTCTATTATCATGTATTTATTGAGTATTTATTCCATTAAGGAATCAGAATCACTCCAGGCACCAAATACAATGCTTGGTACATAGTAAATGCCCAATTAACATTTGTTGGGCATAACCAGACATATCAAAGATTATACACTCATGTTAAGTGTCAATAAAACAGGAGGAAACTTCTTGGGGGAAGAATAAGGTTTTGCAAGGTACTATTTGGATAGTACCTTGCACTCTTTACCTTTTTTAAGAATAATGGCAAATTGATGCCTGTGCACAGAGAGAGGGGAAGTAGAGAGAATAAAGGGGAAAAAAAATTCAGAGAGAAGCAATAAATGAAGGTGTCTTAAGGTATTTAAGAGAAAGGTGGAGTTAAATATGACAAGGAGAGATGCAAGTTCTTTGGAAATAGGAATGAAGAAAGAAACAGAATTTTGAATACAATATCAAAAGGTATTTTAATGATGGATGAGGCTTTATAAATCACATTACATAAGTTATTGTTACCAGTTCATTAATAAAGAACACAAAAAAATGCATGTTTTGGGGGCCCTACAAATCTTTTTTTAAAAAGCTTAGCAGTGCGGTGCAATGGTGGCTCAGTAGTAGAATTCTTGCCTGCCATGCTGGAGACCTGAGTTCGATTCCTGCAGCTTGCCCATGTGAAAAAAAAAAATAGTGCTTAGCAAATTCTTATAATCAGCCATGTTTGGATCTAGCGGCCTAAATAAAGTAATGGACCTCAGAACAGTGATAATGGAAATGGAAAGGTCAAATAGAAAAGATATTTTAAAATACCATAATACTTCTAGAATTATTTCAGTCCATGATGAAATAAAATTGAATAAAGCATTTACTGTACTGCTGTAAAAGAACTTTCTAGTGGGAGGAGACAGGCAGGTCCTTGGGAGCAGAATGAAGAAAAAGTAATTATTTCACAAGGGCAGAACTGAAGAAACCTGAGGCTTGGAAGTGGCAAAAATTGCCACATGCTTTAAGGACACTGTAAAGAGTGAAGATGAAGTGCTGCTTAGATCTGGCATTTTGGAGAATTTTATAATCTTTGTGATGGCAATTTTAATGAAGTGGAAATTTGGAGAGAAGGTCAGCAGAATTCATAGTGTTTTTTGTTTTTTTTTTGACATGTTTGAGAAGTGAGAAAGTATAAGCAATGGTTACTTTTTCAAGTTTGTAGGGAACAGAAAGAGATTATTCACTGAGAGCTCTGTGTACCAAAGTACCTCCCCAACTGTTTACAAAACTTGCCTTTGTGTTTGTGGCTCTAGACTGTATTTGCAGAATCTAGTTATGTTTTTAATGCTTCCATACTTTCAACTATAAACTGCTTTGGAAATCCCATTTCTGATTGTTGTGCTGTATGTTCCTATGTCTGTTACTTTCATATCTAAGAAGTTCTTAACTGTGAGCATTGTTTCATGTTGCCTTAGTGTCCTTGAAGTATCATTTCTGATGATGCTTTGGGCTAAAGCTAACGGACCCCCGTAAGTCTGCAGGTGCTTTGAGTTGTCTACTCTAGGGATGATGCCTTTAGATGTTCTGGTAATCCTAGAATGGTACAATTACTACTTACTCTGAGAAAAATTTCATTTGGCCCTTCTTGAACAACTTAGGATCCTCTGGAACCATTGTTCTCTTTGAGTTTAAATAAAAAATCTAAAAGAAGTCACCTGTAAGCCAAAATCATGTAAAACAAATATCCAAAACTCTCCTTGGCATGTTGAAACTTTAAAAGCTATTTTGGAAAGAAAAAAAAAGCTATTGAATAACTTTATCTCCAACAGTCATTTGGATAAAAAGGTAGGAAGATCAGAGATGAGAAATACTAGGTGCTAATCCTGACTTTGTCATTCATTAACTTACTTTGTGATATGAACAAATAAAATCTTCAATGAACCTCTATTTTCTCATGTATGCTGAGATATAACATAGAACTAAGAATGGATGTGGTAGAGAAGAGAGTATGAACTAGAAGAGAAATGCGTACAGATATTTTTTCTAGACTTAAAGTAAAAAATTGGCAATCCAGAATTGATTAAGTATAGTGGCTCAGAGAAAAATGAACTGAAAAACAATGAACAGACAACTGTAAAGAGAAGGGTAATCATGCTAAGTAAAAGGAAGTATCTGAACTCTTCCTCTTTCCCGCCCCCTCCAAGAGTACTGCTGTTTTTGGTAAGTTATTTAAAATTGAGTCATAAATGTTTCCCTCCAAATATAATATAATATAATGTAATGTAATATAGCCCTTATAAATATTTAGTGATGATAAACTTAGGTATTTATTTAGTGATTAAAGAGTTTAAGCTTACCGATATATTTGCTTCCAAACTTTTTTTCTAACTACATTTGCTTACTTGGTGATCTCATCATCTCATGGCTTTAGATAGCATCTATATACTGATTTCTTTCAATTTCCAACCGAAATATCTCCTGTGACTTCCAGATTTGGCTGTCAACAACTCTACTAAATTTGTTACACCTCAAACTTGCCATAATGCAACCGAAGATCTTAATATCCCCGCATCAACACTGTACCTCTGGCTGTCTTTTTTTCCCCTCTGTAAATGGCAACTCTGTGTTTGCAGTTTCTCAATCAAACCTTAGAGTCATCTGTTCTACTTTGAAACTGTTGTGCACCCCAGAAAAGCCATGCTCTTTCAATCCTGATCCGATCTTGTGGGGGCAGCCATGTTCTGTAATCTTGATCCAATATTATAGGGTGGAATTTTTTTTTTTTTTTTTTTTTTGCATGGGCAGACACCGGGAATTGAACCCAGGTCTCCGGCATGGCAGGCAAGAACTCTGCCTGCTGAGCCACCATGGCCTGCCCTAGGGTAGATGATTTTGATTAGATTGTTTCCATGGAGATGTGACAAACACAATTGTGGGTGTGACCTTTTGATTAGATGGAAATGTGACTCCACCCATTCAATGTGGGGTCTTGATTAGTTTACTAGACTCCTTTAAAACGGAAAGCATTTTGGAGAAAGCTCAGAAGTGACATAGGTGCAGACATTTGGAGATTGAGACAGAAATAGCCTGGGTGCTAAGCAAGAACTCACAGAAATAGCCAGAACCTAAAGAGAAGAAATCTCCGGCCCTGGCAAATGCTAATCTAACCTGTGAAACAGAGTTTTGCCCCAAGCAGCTAGGGGTGGACCCACAGGCGCTTAAGAGAGGAAGGCACTGAAATCAGAAGCTGGAAGCAATGGAACCCGGAACAAGAACCAGCAGATGCCAACTATGTGCCTTCCCATGTGACAGACATTAGCCTTTCTTCAGTCAAGGTATCTTTTTCTAGATGCCTCAGTTTGGATAGTTTTATGACCTTAGAACTGTAAACTTGTAACTTAATAAACCTCATTTATAAAAGCCAACTCATTTTTGGTATATTGCAAACTAAAACATCATCTTTACCTGCTCTTCTGTTTTCTAACATCCTATCTCTGATGTGGCTTTTATTTCTAAAACATTTCCAGTATTCAAGTTTTGCTTACTATCTCTGCTGCAGCCATCCTAGTACAGGTCACCATTGTCTCATTACTGATTTATGTACTAGCCTCATAACTCTGCTCAAAACCCGTCAGTGCCCTCCTACCCCAGGCAAAGCCAGAAACTTTGTGGCTTTGTGGCCTACAAGTTTCTACATGATTTCTCCCATCCCTATTATCTTTTTGACACCATCTACTACATTCCTAACTCACTATGCTTCAGCCACCACCTCTTCATAGTTCCTACAATGTGTTAAGTACATTATTGCCATAGGGCCTTTGTTCAGGGAGATCTTCCCTGGTATCTTAGTTTAGCAGGACTACTATGACAAATACCACAGGATGGATTGGCTTTAAAAACAGGAATTTATTGTCTTACAGTGTTCTAGTTTGCTAGCTGCTGGAATGGAATATACCAGAAATGGAATGGCTTTTTAAAAGGGGAATTTAATAAGTTACTAGTTTACAGTTCTAAGGCCGAGAAAATGTCCCAGTTAAAACAAGTCTATAGAAATGTCCAATCAAAGGCATCCAGGGAAAGATACCTTGTTCGAGAAGGCCAATGAAGTTCAGGGTTTCTCTCTCAAGTGAGAAGGTACATGGTGAACATGGTCAGGGTTTCTCTCTTAAGTGGAAAGGCACATGGCGAACATAATCAGGACTTCTCTCCCAGTTGGAAGGGAACATAGTGAACACATCATCATCTGCTGGCTTTCTCTCCTGGCTTCCTGTTTCATGAAGCTCCCTGGGAGACGTTTTCCTTCATCTCCAAAGGTCACTGGCTGGTGGGCTCTCTGCTTCTCATGGCTATGTCATTCTGTTCTCGGAATCTCTCTCCAAAAATTTTTCCCCTTTTATAGGATTCCAGTAAATTAATCAAGACCCCCCCCGAATGGGTGGAGACATATCCACCTAATCCAGCTTAACAATAAATCTTGATTAAATCACATCTCCGGGGGATGATCTAATTATAGTCTCAAACCTACAGTACTGAATAGGGATTTGAAGAAACGGCTGCCTTTACAAAATGGAATTAGGATTAAAACATGGCTTTTCTAGGGTACATACATCCTTTCAAACCAGCACACACAGTTTTATAGACTGAGTACAAAATCAAAGTGTTGGTAGGTCATGCTTTCTCCCATAGACTGTAGCATTATAGGGTTGGCTTGCTGGCAATTCTTGGGGTTCTATGGCTTGTAGATGCATCCCTGCTTCTGTCACATGTAATCTTTCTCTTCTCTGGCTTCTTCTTCCATGTTGTGCTGGTATCATGTACCCCAAAAAGCCATGTTTTAAACCTAATCCAATCTTCTCTGGGCAGTCATTTCTTTTAATCCTGATTCAGTGATGCAGGGTGGAAACTTTTGATTAAATTATCTCCATGCCAATGTGGCGCTCCCAATTGTGGGTGTGACCTTTTGATTTGATGAAGATGTGACCCTACCAATTCAAGGTGGATCTTGATTAGTTTACTAGAGTACTTTAAAAGGGGAAACATTTTTGAGAAATCTCAGCACATGCATATGCTTGGAGAACAGTTGTTTCAGAGCTGACAGAGACATGGATGTTTGGAGATGCTTGGAGTGCCGACAGAGAGACCAGATGCCTAGACAAGCAGAGCCCAGCATGTGTTGCCATGTACCTTCCCATGAGATGCCACGCAAGCCAGAAACCAGAGTTGTGTACCTGAGGAATTAAGTGAAGGCCCACTGATACTTAGGAAACCACTGGCATCAGAAGCTGGAAGCAATGAACCGGGAACAAGGACAAGCAGATGCCAGGCACATGTCTTCCCAGATCAGCCTTTCTTGAGCCAAGGTGTCTTTCTCTGGATGCCTTAGTTAGGACATATTTATGGCCTTAGAACTGTTAACTTGTAATTTACTAAATTCCACATTTTAAAAGCCCTTCCACTTCAAGTATATTTCTTTTAGGCATCATTAGCAAACTAATACACATGTCAATTTCCTTTGCTTATAAGAATGTCAGCCATATTGGATTAAGGACCACCTCATTTATTCATACCTTAATTAATGGCATCTTTAAAGGTCCTATTTACAAATAGGTTCATTCCAAGTATTCAACATGTCTTTGTGGAGTACATGATTCAATCCCCAACACCAGGCTACCCTATCTAAAATTTTAGCACCTTCCATTCCTGCTTTATTCTCTTTACCACATTTTATTATCTAGCATGCCATATATTTTATTTATTTATTTTCTTTATTGATTATCTCCCCATTGGAATGCAAAGTTCATAAAGACAGGGATCTTTATCTGTTTTATCCACTATGTCACCAGCACGTACAGTGACTGGCACATAGTAGGTTATCAATAGTTGTGATTAAATGAATATATTTTACATTGCTGGTAGACTGTATTTCAATGCAAAAATGTTATGTTACTTAGGAACACGCACAATAAATTAAGTTATTAGTATTAAGAAATAGTTGCATTTTACTTTTTGACTAAAATGAGATATATCTTTCCAGCCCATCTTCATTTTATACCATGAAACAATCAAATAAGTAAATAAGTTATTCATGATGATAATATTTACTAGTAAGAACAAAAAATGTGAAGTTGACTTCTCCCTATTCACATACACTTTCCAGTAAATGTAAATGATTCCTCTGAAGTGCAGTATTTACTGCTTCAGAGAAAGTAAAAATTATTTGTTATGTTCTAAGTGGACCTGCATTTCTTTCAGATTATACTCATCAGTCATAATTTTGCTGTTTGCCTTTTATTTTTATTGTAGAAAATTAGCCATCACTTTTTCAACATGAGCACAGGAACTTATGCAGTTATATAGCTAATAACATCTTTATTTGAAACATTATTTTTCCTAAAATAAAGTCCAATCCATTATAGCAGTTTAGTATATCAAAGTATGATATGAGTCTATTAAAATCTAGTACTTTCAAATTCTTCATGGAATTTCATAGTTAATGACTTAGGAAAAGTCAGGCTACATGATGAAAATATTCAAATTGGAATATTTTACTATTTGTCACAGCAGGTGGCCTGGTTTAGAGATATTTCTGTATAAAAGATCCATGTCCTATGTATCTTTTCCTTGTTTTCACTACATTAAAAGATATTGAATCAGGGCAGGCCACAGTGGCTTACTGGGAGAGTTCTTGCCTGCCACACCAGAGACCCAGGTTCAATTCCCAGTGCCTGCCCATGTTAAAAAAAAAAAAAGGATATTGAATCAAACATCAGCTTGTTAATTTATGCCAGGAACTTTCAAAAGATATACTATTTTAACAATTGCTGAAGTCACTCCATTCTTAAATATAGCATAATTTAAGAAATTTATGTTAGAATCCATTAAATTCACATACAAAACAAATACTGCCATGCAGATCATATAACCTCATAAACATATATATATGTGGAGGTTCTCACATTCAGGAAGTATGTTCTGTTCCGAAGCACTATTTAAAAATTATTGCAGACCAGTATAGGTGCTTTTTATTTTTTATTTTTAACTGGTATGTGTGATGGTTGGATTCTGGAGTCAACTTGGCCAGGTGATGATGCCCAGTTGCTTGGTCAGGCAAGCACTGGCCTAACTGTTGCTGCAAGGATATTTCATGGCTGGTTGATGAACGGGAAGACTGGTGTATTAAATCATCAGTCATTTGATTGCATCTGTGGCTGATTACATCTGTAATGAAAGGCACATCTCCCACAATGAGATAATCCAATCAATTGAAGGCTTCTAAGGAAGAAGAGAGACTTTCACTGCTTCTTCAGCTAGCGGGCCTCTCCTGTGGAGTTTGTCCAGATCCTTCATTGGAGCCACAAGCTTCACAGCTTGCCCTATGTATTTGGACTCTTTCATTCCTATCGTTGTGTGAGATACCTTTATAAATCTCATACTTACAGATCTTTCCTGTTGGTTCTATTTCTCTAGAGAACCCTGAGTAACATAGTATGTATACTACATCATATCGACACACTAATATAAAAACTTCTAGAGATATAAAATATGCATGTATCTATTCATTTGTGCAAAAGAAATACAGGAAAGATAAATTCAGAATTAAAGACATTGGTTACTCCATCAGATGAGTGGCAAAGTGATGGAGAGAAAGGTGATGGGACTTGGTTAATAGAGAAACGGAGAGCACTACACTTCTTGGAATGTACCTTTAGTATAACTTTGATGCTTGGAACCATAGTAATATTTCACATACAGAAATAAATACTTAAAATTAACAAGGTTGTGATGGAAAATCTAAACTGGAATATAAACAGTAACAAATGAACCTAATGATTTTACAAATGAATAAGATAATCACACTGAAGGGGATAGGGAAGAAAAAAGTAGCTAACAGTAAAACATTATTTTGACTAGAAACTATATATAAGGCTAAAGACGAAAAAGAACTGTACAAATACTCTGCGTGTGGATTTGGAGCTATGTACCCCCAGAAAAACATGCCCACAAACGTAATCCAATCACATAGGCGTGAGCATTTGTAAATACGACCCTTTTAAAAATTAAAACAATGATATCCAGTAACAATGTGCATACCTAGTACCCAGATCTTGGTTTCTAAATATTGTTCAATAAAACTTTGGAAAAGAGGTTTATTCCAGGGCTGGGCAGGAAAAATACAAGACCATCTTGTAACATCTTGTGAAGCAAAAAAATAAGGAAAGGATTTTTTTTAATGGGGTGGGTAAAAAAAAGGACACAAGAGCCAACTGGTGTTATTTATTTATTTGAACAACAAAATAAATAATGATAGTTTGGCATTATAACTCAAGAATATAATAAATATCCCCAAATCCATCCTCATATAAAGAAATAATTGAGTAAATAAATGAGGGGATTGGACAGCTGTTTCTTACAGAAAATTCCATTTAATAAACGTAGAAGTAATGGGGGAAATGCAAAATCACCATCAGGTAAACATCACAATAATACTTGTTGTAGTCAAGATCCACTGGTGGATGTTAAAATCCATCAGTGGATGGGTAGAAGTTTGAGGATAAACAGGATATTAGCATCACCTAAAAATATCCCCCCCCCACGATATTGATTAATTACAGAAGAAATACATAGCTTTACAAAGGAGAAACCCAGAAGAACCATTTTGACTAAATGATCAAGGTTAACATTACCCATAAGACATTACAACCTCATGTCCCCCTTGATACGATATACTGAGATGGAGATGGCATCACTTCTGTGGTATTCTTGCTGAAAAGCGTTAGCTTAATCTAATCATGAGAAATAATCTGAGAAACATAAATTGACATATTCTATGAAATGATAAACCAGTATACATCAAAAGTGTCAAGGTTATGAAAGACAAAGCAGAACTGAGGAACTGTCACAGATTGGAAGAAACAAAAGAGACATAACAACTAAATGCATTGTGGGATTCTGGATTGGGTCCTGAAACAGAAAAAGGGCATTAGGTGAAAAACTGGTGAATTTTGAATAAAGCCTACAATTTAGTCAATAGTATTGTATCAATGTTAATTTCCTGGCTTTGATCATTGTACTATGGTTATGTCAGTTGTTAATATTAAAGAAAACTAGATGAAGGGTACATATAAACTTGATGTACGTTTTTTAAACTTTTCTTTAAGTAAAACATTTCAAAATAAAAAGCTAAAAAATTCTTCTCTATTATTGCAACAAATATTAATTGAATATGAGGTCCCTGGTAATGCAGAGGACACTAATGAGTAATTCAAAGTTGTTTTCCTACAAAAGCATATAGTCTGATTCTTGGATTATATCTGAAGAAAACAGATAAAATGGAATTTGTAGTTTGTCATTTTAGTTACTTGCTGCTGGTAGATAAAGTGGTAACTAGTTTTCAATGCATTGTTGATGCTTTCTGTAATCCTGGGAATTGATCTGAAAAATCTTAGTTTTAAAATTTTAGTTTGTTCATACCCCCACTTGTATATTGAAATCTAATTCATTATATAAGAATTACGTAGTTCATGTAGTATACAATTCACTCATCTAAAGTGTACAATTAAATGGTTTAGCTAATCACTGAATTGTGCAGCCATCACCACTATTTAATCCCAGAACATTTTTTTTTTTGCCCCCCAAAAAACCTCGTACTTATGAGTAGCCACTCCTTATTCCATTCTCCCCCCGCAACCCCTGGCAACATTAACCTATTTTCTGTCTCTATGGTTTTCCCTATTCCAGATGTGCTGGTTTGAAAGGAAGTATGCCCCCTAAGAAAAGCCATGTTTTAATGTAAGTCCCATTTCATAAAAGTAGAATAATCTCTATTCAATGCTGTATGTTTGAAACTAATGAGATCATCTCCCTTGATGATGTGATTTAGTTAAGAATGCTTGTTAAATTGGATTAGGGGATGACATGTCTCCACCCATATGAGTGGGTCTTGATTAGTTTCTGAAGTCCTATAAAAGAGGAAACATTTTGGAGAATGAGAGATTTAGAGAGAGCAGAATGATGTAGCCATGAGATGCAGAGAGTCCACGAGCCAGCAACCTTTGGAGATGAAGAAGGAAAACGCCTCCCAGGGAGCTTCATGAAACAGGAAGCCAGGAGAGAAAGCTAGCAGATGACGCCGTATTCGCCATGTGCCCTTCCAGCCGAGAGAGAAGCCCTGACTGTGTTCGCCATGTGCCTTCTCACTTGAGAGAGAAACCTTGAACATCATCGGCCTTCTTGAACCAAGGTATCTTTCCCTGAATGCTTTGATTGGACATTTCTATAGACTTGTAATTGGGACATTTTCTCGGCCTTAGAACTGTAAACTAGCAACTCATTAAATTCCCCTTGTTAAAAGCCGTTCTGTTTCTGGTATATTGCATTCCAGCAGCTAGCAAACTAGAACACCAGATATTTCATATAATTGGAATCATACAATATATGATCTTTTGTGTCTAACTTCATTTACTCAGCATTTACTCAGCATAATGCTTTCAAGGTAAATCCATGCTGAGGCATGTATTGGTACTTCATTCCTTTTTAAAATTTATTTATTTTATTAGAGAAACTGTAGGTTTACAGAAAAGTCATGCAGAAAATACAGTTTCCATATACTATCTGTCTCAGAAAAGTTTTCCCTGTTATTAAGTTTCTTGCATTAGTGTGGTGACTTTTTTATAATTGAAATATTAATAAATTTGTACTCTTAACTGTACCCCGTAGTTTTATTAGGGTTTATTGTTGGTGTTGTATAGTCCTATGGTTGGTTTGTTTTTTAAATTTGTTCTATTAACATGTATAGAACTTGAAATTTCCCCTTTTAATCACATTCAAATATAAATTCAGTGGTATTAATTACATTCACAGCGTTGTGCTGCCCTCACGACCATCCATTACCAAAACTTTTCCATTTTCCCAAACAAAATTCTGTACTAATTAAGCTTTAACTCCCTATTCCTTACCCCCAGTCAGTCCCCTGGAAACTTGTATTCTAGTTTTTGAATCTATAAATTTGCTCATTCTAATTATTTAATATAAATTATTCCAGATCATACACTGTCCTTTTGTGTCTGGCTTGTTCCATCCAATGTGGTATCTTCAAGGTCATCCATGTTGTTGCTTTTTGTAACAGAATTTCATTCCTCTTTTACAACTGATAATATTCCATTGTATGTACATATCACATTTTGTTTTGAGGAACACTTGGTTTGCTTCTATTTTTTTTGGCTATTGTGAATAAAACTATTATGAACATGGGTGTGCAAATATTTGTTTGAATTTCGGATTTTCATTTGGGTATTGTTCTAGTGTGTTAGCTGCTGGAATGCAATATACCAGAAACAAAATGGCTTTCAAAAAGGGGAATTCAATAAGTTGCTAGTCTACAGTTGTAAGGCCGAGAAAATGTCCCAATCAAACAAGTCTATAGAAATGTCCAATCAAAGGTATCCAGGGAAAAATACCTTGGTTCAAGAAGGCCGATGAAGTTCAGGGTTTCTCTTTCAAGTGTGAAGGCACATGGTGACACAGTCATGGTTTCTCTCTTGGCTGGAAAGGCACATGGCAAGCACAACATCATCTGCTAGCTTTCTCTCCTGGCTTCAAATCATATCTCCAGGGAGATGATCTAATTATAGTCTCAAACCTATAGTACTGAATAGGGATTAGAAGAAATGGCTGCTTTCACAAAATGGCTTTTCTAGGGTACATACATCCTTTCTTGGTTGTATGCCTGGCAGTGGAATGGCTGGACCATATGGTAACTATGTTTCATTTCCATTTCTCTTTTTGTATTATAATTTGTTTGTTGAAGAGATCAGGTTTTTTTTGTCCTGAGTTACTCAGAGTCCATGTTTTGCTGATTGCAGTCCCCATGGTGTCATTTAAGAAGTTTCTCATTCTCTGTATTTCCTATAAATTGGTAGTTAGATCTAGAAGATTGATCAGATTTAGTATTCATTTTTTTAATAAGAATACTTTATAGTGGTATTATATATTTCTGCCAGATGACATATTATACTGTTTTAAAGTGCATAGTCACTCTCATTTCATGGAATAATCCTACACAACAGGTCCTGTACTTAATCATATAAGATGTCATGGATTTCTCACTATCCTTTGCAGATTGTTTTCTGGAAAAGTTCAAACTAATCCCCAAGTAAAGTCTAATCTAAGGCATATGGAATGGCTTTCTCCACTCCAAAACTACAACCTATCAAATTGTTGTCTAAATTTTTTATAAAGCCTAAAAAAAGAAAATGAGCTACTTAATGGTTGAATTGTGAATCACTTAATCTCTTTTACAGTATCTTTTAAAAGGCAGCGTAAGGGTTGCAGGTATTAAAAATAGTAAGGGAATACAAAAAAAATGAATACAATTTTGTTAGGATGATAGCCTATGAGTGGACTATTTAATTTTTTCTCTTTAACATTTTATAATATTGCTTCTCCAGTGATTGAAATGGAAGATGGATATGGAATGTGATGGAGACAATAGCTAATAGAGACACCACAAATTGAATTCATAATTCTAGTATGTCTTTCATGATCTTTTCAGAAAATGTTCTGGAATTTTTTTTTAATGCTAAGATCATTTAAATGTATGCAATTTTAGTTTAGAAACTGACTTCTGAATAAGCTCTTTCTAAGTAAAACTAGAACCATCCTTTCAATTATCTCTGTCCCTTTTTTATCCCTGTACTTTCAGTTTTCCTACCTACACTGGCTCTGATGTACATCAACATCAAGTTTCTTTCATCTTTTAAGAAATTTTCCCAGGATTCCAGATCTTCCTCTAGTTTGCATCCTTCACATTATTGCTTTGTTTTTTCCTTTTAACTCTGGTTTACTAAGCTATAATTTGTATTCAGTAAAATTCGCCCTTTTTAAATGTTCAGTTCTATGGGTATTTTTTTTTTTACATATATTTATACTGAAGAAAATACCATAATTGAGATACAGATATTTCCATCACCCCCAAAAGTTGTCTTCTGGCCAATTGTATTTAATTACTTCACCTCACCTGAGGCAACCACTGAACTCTTTCCTGTCCCTATAATTTTACCCTTCCCAGAATGTTAATATAAATAGGAATATACAATATGTAACTTCTAAGTCTGGCTTCCTTCTACACATAATGTTTTTGGTTCACCTATGTTGTAGTTATCAGTAATTTGTTTCTATAAATAATATTCCATTCCTGGTATGGAACATTTGGGTTGTTTCCAAATTTCAGAATTTGGAATATTTATTATAAATTATGAAAACATCAAAATTGTATTATGAATAAAGTAATGATAAGTATATGTGTATATGTTTTTGTGTGGACATATATCTTCATTTCTCTTTCATAAATGCTTAGGAGTGAACTCCTGGGTCATATTTTAGTGTATTTTATCTTTATAAGAAATTGCCAAATCGTTATTCAAAGTGATTCTTGCCATTTTGCATTCCAATCAATAATGTATGAGTTACAGTTATTCCACACCTTTGTAATCACTTGGTATTGGCAGATATTTTTAGCCATTTTTACCAGTATGTACTTGTATCTCATTGTTGTTTTAATATGCATTTCCCTAATGACTAATAATATTGAACTTACTTTCATGTGCTTATTTACCATCCATATTTCTTCACTAAAGAGTGAAATATCTGTTTATGTCTTTTTGCCTATTTTTATTTGGATTGTTTGCTTTCTTATTATTGACTTACAGCTCTTATACCTAAGAGTCACCCCCACAGAACCTCTTTTGTTGCTCAGATGTGGCCAATCTCTCCCTAAGCCAACTCCACAGGAGAATTCACTGCCCTGCTCCTACATGGGACATGACTCCCAGGGGTGTAAATCTCCCTGGCTATGTAGGACATGACCCATGGGGATGAGCCTGGCCCTGGCATTGTGATATTGAGAAAGCCTTCTTGACCAAAAGGGGGAAGATAAATGAAACAAAGTTTCAGTGGCTGAGAGATTTCAAATAGAGTCACTCTGGAGATTATTCTTATGTAGTATACAGATATTCCTTTTTAATTTTGGGGTTATTAGAGTAGCTAGAGGGAAATACTTGAAATTGTTGAACTGTAATCCAATAGCCTTGATTCTTGAAGATGACTGAATAACTCTAGAGTTTTTAAGGTGTGACCATGTGACTGTGAAAACCTTGTGACTGACAGTTCCTTTACCCAATGTATGGACCCACGAATAATAGAAAAAAACAAAAAATAAGTGAACATGGGGGCTATGGGATGTTTTGGGTATTCTTTTTTACTTTTATTCTTATTTTTATTTTTTTTTGGAGTAATGAAAATGTTTAAAAATCAATTGTGATTACAGATGCACATTATATGATGACACTGTGAACCAGTGATTGTACAATGTGGATGATTTAATTGTATGTGAATTTATAACTTACTTCAGTAAAAAAAAGAAATACGTGTTTAAAAAATTAATGGGACCCTGCTTATGGGCAAAAACTTAAGAAATGTGGATTTAACTAATGAGTTGTTTTCTGATAAGGCATAGAATATTAAATTTATTTATCAATATTTGTGCAGGAAACATGGTCATATTCACTTTCTTGCATTTTATTCCACTGAATAAATGGAGAGAATCATCATATTGCCTATTTCTCTAGTGAAGCTGAAGTCAATTTAGATCATTTTGCATGTACCCGCAGCATGGCCACACACAGAAGACTCTAATTTGGTTCCAAATTTTGCATGTGGAATAAAACATAAAAAGTATACATGTGGAGTTTTAATTTACTCTATGGACACCATTGGCTATACATTTCAGATGGATAAAGAAAATCCAGGTCAGAAACTCTATATTTTTACAATTGCAATTCTTAATTGGACAACGAAATGCAAAGCTGGTATTACCTTTTTAGATAAATATTGAAGGAGTTGCAAAAAGCCTTTGGCAAACTTTGGGTGGCATCAAGTGAGACCATATGCTGGTCACCAAAATGCTTCAATATATGGCATAATCTTGGCAAATATAACACATTCCCAGTCTGGAGCCTTCTATAAATAGAAACACAATCTTGTCAGTGCAGCAAAGTTTAGAAGCCTTAGGGTTGCTCACTTACACTATAAAATCTCATAAATAACTAAACTAGATAATTCAAAATGCCAATTTAATATTTTTAAATGGAGAACATAGCTCAAATGGACCAAATGCATTGGCCTAATAAAGTCATTATCTACCTGTGTGTGGTAGACTGAGCTACCCAATATAGACATATTCTTAACCTTAATTCACATTCTTGTGGTGTGAACCCATTATAAATAGCATCTCTTAAAACTGCTACTTTTAGTTTAGGTGTGGCCAACTGAATGTGGGTGGATCTTAATTCATATTTCTGGAGGTCATATAAAAGGAAGGCACAGGAAGTTAGAAGTTGAAGAAAGCCACAGGAAGGAACAGGAACCAGAAGTCAGAGTAAATTGAAAAGAGAGGACATCACCACCGGACAGGAGGCAGAGATACAACCTAAAGAACCCCAAAGATTTACCAACAGCCAGCAGCAAAATGCTGCAGACTCCATGTAAAAGCAAGCCTCGCCTATTTCTTGATTTTGGACTTCTAGTCTCAAAACTGTGAGCCAATAAAATCCTAGTGTTTGAATTATATGGCTTTTGTCATAGCAGACTGGTAAAATAAAACATTGTGGTAAAAAAAAAAACACACAGGAATGCATTTATTAAAAGGTTGCTTGGCAAGCAAGATATGTTAGAGCAAGAAAATGTAGTTAAATAACTCAAAATTTAAATTGTTAAAAAGCCTTTCATTCTCATCTCTGAAATAGGAACATAACTCTCAATAATTGGTTTCCATTATTTGTTCAACACCTTTTATTGAGAATCTACTCTTTGATCAGGGCTCAGCAATGGGGATACCATGGAAAACAAGGAAGAAACAATTGCTGCTTTTTTGGAGTTCAAGTCCAATGAGGAATGCAGACAAATAAATAAGTAATTACTTATATACTAACTGTGCTGATTTTAAACTGTTATGTATCCCAGAAAGGCCATGCTCTTTTAATTCAATCTTGTTGGGCAAGACCTATTGTGGGTGGGACCTTTTCATTAGGTCATTTCTTTGGAGATGTGACCCCATACATTTAAGGTGGGTCTAAATCTACTTACTGGAGTCCTTTAAGAGGGAGACATTTTGGAGTAAGCACAGATGCTTGGAGACAGAAATGCCCTGGGAGATGTTAAGCATTAAATTGGCATTTCGAATTATCTAGTTTAGTTATTTATGAGATTTTATAGTGTGAGTGAGCAACCCTAAGGCTTCTAAACTTTGCTGCACTGAGTACAACAAACTTGAGGGTTTAAAATATGACAAATTCATGGTCTCACATTTCTGAATGTTAGCAGTCTGAAATCAAGGTGTCAGCAGGGCTATGTTCTCTCTGAAATCTTAGGGAAGAATTTGTTCCATGCCTCTCTTCTGGCTTTTGGCAGTAGCAGCAATCCTTGATAATCCCTGGTTTGTGACATAACTCAATTTCTGCATCCATTGTCACATGATTGTTTTCTCTCTGTGTGCCTATCTGCATCTCCTCACTCCTTCTTATAAGGACACCAGTTATATTGGATTAATGGCCCACCCTACTCCAGGTGACCTCATTTTAATTTGTCTAATTCCATCTGTCATGACTCTATTTCCAAATAGGTTTACATTCTGAGGTACTGGGGATTAAGACTTCAATGTATCTTTTTGGGGACATGATTCAATCCATAACAAATGCCTTTGGCCTTTTGACATTTATTGTGCTATGTATAGGTAGGCCCTTCTAGTTTGGGAAGTGGAATTCTTTGGTTTTGGAGAACATTTTTATGTAACTCCTTTCAGTTTTCTTTCTTTTGAAAGTTGGTTTTCCCAGAAAGGAAACTTTTAGTCAATTATTCTCTGTTCTGTTTGATGAAATGTGAAATACACAAAAAGCACTCCTGTTGCACTTTGAAATGCCATGAAGTTTTCATGAATAAGCATTTGTACATGAGAATTGCTGGTTGAATTACGCCCTTATTTTCATGGAACATGATTTTTACTTGAAAGAAAGACTGACAAACTCTGGTTAGTTAGACACTGGTATTTTCAGGCATTCTACCCCAAACAAAAGGTGAGTTCAACACTTCCAGAAAAACTGACAATATTTGTTCTCAGTGACAAAATTCAAGCTTTCAAGCAAATGAGAAATTTGGGAAAATATCTGTGAGTTGGACAACCTTGCTAAACTTAAAAACTTCTGATAAGATTGGTGGTGCTATAAATGAATGTGTCAAAATTTAGAAGATCTCAAACTATATATCCTAAAACATTACAAGGAACTACTGCCACCCCAGGACATTATGCTTCTACATATAGCTTCTTTCTTTGTCAATTTGTCTCTTTTATTTTGTACAATTCTCTCCATTTTTGTTTTCATTTTTTGATTCTTTGCTAGTCTACTTTACATGGTCATAACATAGATCACAAGTGTGTTTCTTATCATTTGATCTGTTTACTAAATTGCTGAGGAAATTTGATAAATTGGGATCCATCATCCATTCCAACCTCTTATCCCAGTACTCTTCTGTTCTACAGGAACTGTAAAGTTAAGGATAACTGTCTCTGGCTCTTTTGTAGCTAGATGTGAAAGGGGAAGTGAAGTGGATTCTGTACTTTGAGTGTTTCCTCTGGCAACATGGTCAGGTGGGTATTTGGTTATTCTGCAGCAGTATCCTGGGTGTCCTCTGACTATTCATGGGGAATCTATTTTGCTGGGGAAGATCATGGCAAGATGACAACAGTAGTGGTGGTTTCCTGATCGGGGAGAATGGCCAAAGTTCTGCACCTGGTTGCATTTTCCAGTGTCTTCCAGATAACGGAAGAGGCAGCAGCTACTTGGAAACTTGGATCTACTATGTGGATCTGAGAGGTGTTTCTGAAAGCACAACCTACAGCTTTCTCTAGATCTCCTAATGATTTTTATAAGCATTTTAATACCTAGATTGAAGTAGAGTCAGTTCTCTGCAACTGAAACCTGACCAAAACTTGCCTTTAGTTCTTGTTTTTAAAATAGATCAGTATCTTCATTTAAAAATAATAATAAGACACAAATCAGAAGCCTGAAATTTTAGCTTTGTTTCTAACTGGCTGATTGACCTGGGGCAAGGCAATTACTAATCTTTATTGGACCTCTGTTTTCTCATCGGTGAAATGAGAGGGTAAAACTAGAAGGTCTCTAAGGTCCTAACATATCTCAAATCTGAAGATTCTAAATCCAGTTGCCCTTTACTTTTGTAATACTGAATTTAATTTTGAAATTAAAAAATAATAAATGTATTTATGCTTTTTGAAGGAAAGGGTCCACATTGGGGTGGGCTAGGTGGTAGGGGACGAAGGGGGATATATTAGTTAGGGTTCTCTAGAGAAACAGAATCAACAGGGAACACTTGCAAATATAAAATTTATAAAAATGTCTCACATGATCATGGGAATGCAGAGTCCAAAATCTGCAGGGCAGGCTGTGTAGCCAATGATTCCGATGGAGGGTCTGGATGAACTCCACAGGACAGGCTCACCAGCCGAAGCAGGAAGACAAACTCTCTTCTGAATCCTCCTTAAAAGGCTTCCAGTGATTAGATTAAGCATCACTCATTGCAGAAAAAAATCTTTTTTTTTTTTTTTTGGCTGATTACAAATGGAATCAGCTGTGGATGCAACTGATGTGATCATGATTTAATTCTATGAAATGTCCTCATTGCAAAAGACAGGCCAGCACTTGCCTAACCAGACAAACAGGTACCACCAATTGGCCAAGTTGACACATGAACCTGACTATGACAGTCCACCCCTTGTCAACTTGGCAGCTATGCTTACCACCTTAAACCATACCTAATATCTAAATAAAAAACAATAAAACACACATTTTTTCTCTCACGTAACAATACTCAAGTATCCTGCATATAACTGGAAACACATCAAATGGCAGATAATCTGGCAAAATTGACAAGTGGCTTTGGCTGGAAGGCAAATTTTAAAAGCCATGAACTTGGATATTTAGCAGAAGAGATCTCCAAATTAAATGTGGAAAGTGCAGCCTGGTTTCTCCTCACAGCTTATAGTGAAATGTGACAGGAGAGAGATAAGCTGAAAACTGAACTCTTGAGTACAAAGAAACCAGAAATTGATGTCCTGGAAAATTCTGGCCCTCCAGAAATGGAGACCCCAGAGAATAGTGCTCCATGTGAGGATTTGACCAGATGTGGAACCAGTTAGCCATCTCAGAGAAAACCAGGATTGGACATGGAGTTATCTAGGAAGGATTTGTGGAAACTCCTTATGTCTGATGGGCATGATCCAAGGCTACTGCATAGAAAGCCACTGAGAACGCTGTGGGACCTGTATAAACAGAGCCGCTGCCTGTCTGGACTGGGGGGGTTCAAAAAAGACACATTGGAGGAAAAATAACTTCAGAGGCAAAACCATGGAGACTGTGGTCTGAAATCAAGAAGACTCAGACCAAGAGAACAGACCCAGCCAAGCCCGTGGAGAGGGTGAGTTTGCCCCAAAGGCAGAGAATGGGCCTTCCACCTGGTTGCAGTGGAAGAGTCATGCTGCCTCATGCCTTGGAGAGGATGAAGCACATTCCTTGGGGTTTGGGGAGAGCCTGGCTGCCACCACATGGAAGGGTTGAGCATGTGCCCCGGAGATGGCAGTGAGCCTGGGTGCAGCCCCAATGCTTGGAGAGGGTAGAGCCTAGAAAAAGGTGGTCTCCCAATGTCCCCCAAGGTTGCATTCAAAGAGAGGCAGGCCTCTGTTTAGGCCCTTGGAAAAGGTGGGACTGCTGCTTTCAGAAGCCCGGAGGATAAATGATTCTCAGACTTTGAAATCTAATGGACTTTACTCTGCAGGTTTTCGAAACTGCATGGATCCGCTGACTCCTCTGTTCTTTCCTCCCTATGGAAATGCATATATGTATCCCATGACTGGTCCTCCTTTGTATGTTGGCAGCAAATAACTTGTTATAAGTTTTCAAAGGTCCAGAGCCAGAGAACTTTGCCTTAGAACAGGCCATGCCTGTAACTAACTTTGATAGGCGTTTGTACTGTTTCTGACTTTGTATTTCATTTGTATTGCTACTGAAGTGGCTTAAGGATTTCTGATATTGTTATGAAATTAATGTATTTTGTATATGGGGAAAACATGTCTCTTTTAGGGGAAAGAGGGTGGAATGTGCTGGTTTGAAAGGATGTATGCCCCCTAGAAAAGCCATGTTTTAATCAAAATCCCATTTCATTAAGGTAGAATAATCCCTATTCAATACTGTATATTTGAAACTGTAATCAGATCATCTTCCTGGATGATGTGATTTAGTCAAGAGTGGTTGTTAAACTGGATTAGGTGATGATATGTCTCCACCCATTTGGGTGGGTCTTGATAAGTTTCTGGAGTCTTATAAAAGAGGAAACATTTTGGAGAATGAAAGAGATTTAGAGACAGTCAGAAGAATGACATAGCCATGAGAAGCAGAGAGCCCACTAACCAGTGACCTTTGGAGATGACGAAGGAAAATCCCTCCTGGGGATCTTCATGAAACAGGAAGCCAGGAGAAGAAGCTAGCAGATGACGCCGTGTTCGCCATGTGCCCTTCCAGATGAGAGAGGAACCCTGACCGTGTTTACCATGTGCCTTTCCAGATGAGAGAGAAACCCTGACTTGTGTTCGCCATGTGCCCTTCCACTTGAGAAAGAAACCCTGAACTTCATCGACCTTCTTGAACCAAGGTATCTTTCCCTGGATGCCTTAGATTGGACATTTTATAATTGGGACATTTTCTCGGCCTTAGAACTGTAAACTAGCAATTCATTAAATTCCTCTTTTTAAAAGCCATTCTGTTTCTGGTATATTGCATTCTGGCAGCTAGCAAACTAGAACAGGGAGTCTTCATAATACTCATTTATTGTTTATTCTATAAAGGGAAGTAATAATATGGGTTTCTGTATTGCTCATATTTTTTTAACAAAATAAAGCCTCATCAAAGAATAAAGGAATGTCATTATTGCAGGGTGCTGAAAATAGATGGTAATTAATATTTTAAAATGTCACCTTATGTGTGAGACTAAAGCAAAAAATGTTTATTTGTTACACAATTTATATTTTGACTAGAGCATTTCCTTATATAACTTATGTAGATAGTTTGATTGAACGTCATAAGTACTTGGAATCTCAGGTAAGACATGAGATTTTCTTGGTTTGTCCAGAGTGATGCCCCATTGAATCCCAGAGTGATTTGATCAGTGAGTGGAAAAGTATTTGCAAGCCCCCTTCGGGGAATGGTGAGAGCAGGGAGAAATTCAACCTCCCCAAGTTGAATTATTGATATTCTCACAAGTAGTGTGGACAACCAAAGCTATAGGCTGAGCCCCCAGTCTTGGGGTTTGTTCATATGAAACTTAACCCCACAAAGGATAGGTCAAGTCTATTTAAATTTAGGCCTAAGAGTCACCCCCAAGAGAGTCTCTTTTGTTGCTCAGATGTGGCCTCTCCCTCCAGCCAACATGACAAGCAGTCTCACCACCCTCCCCCTCTCTGTGTGGGGCATGACTCCCAGGGGTGTGGACCCTCCTGGCAATGTGGGACAGAGATCCTGGAATGAGCTGAGACTCAGCATCAAGGGATTGAGAAAAACCCTAGAATGAGCTGAGAATTAACATCAAGGGATTGAGAGAACCTTCTCCACAAAAAGGGGGAAGAGTGAAATGAGACTAAGTGTCAATGGCTGAGAGATTCCAAATCAGAGTCGAGAGGTTATCCTGGAGGTTATTCTTACGCATTAAGTAGATATCACCTTGTTATTCAAGATGTAATAGAGAGGCTAGAGGGAACTGCCTGAAAATGTAGAGCTGTGTTCCAGTAGCCATGTTTCTTGATGATGATTGAACAATCATATAGCTTTCACAATGAGACGCTGTGAATGTGAAAACCTTGTGTCTGATGCTCCTTTTATCTACCATATCAACAAAAGACTAGAACATATGGAATAAAAATAAATAATAGGGGGAACAAACGTTAAAATAAATTGTTTGAAATGCTAGCGGTAAATGAAAGCAAGGGGTAAGGGGTATGGTATGTATAACTTTTTTTTCTCTATTATCATTTTATTTCTTTTTCTGTTGTCTTTTTATTTCTTTTTCTAAATCGATGCAAATGTTCTAAGAAATGATGAATATGCAACTATGTGATGATATTAAGAATTACTGATTATGTATGTAGAATGGAATGATATCTTATTGTTTTGTTTGTTGTTAATTTTTTTAATTAATAAAAAATAAAGCCTCATCAATTATTTGTACAAAAATAAATAAATATAATATAGGCATATTTGTTTAAAAAAATTTAGAAGATCTGCATAACTCAGTGAATCAACATTTTCCAAAATGATCAATGTATGACATTAAAAAATCATACATGACTAAAAAGTATGTTCAAAGTGCAATGTAAAACAATGAATTGTAATGTACCCAAGTACAAAATGTTCATTAACAGTATAGCAAATTCTACATTGCATGTTTCAAGACACTACCTTTTGTTGAGTTTGGCTGTAGTATCAAAGAAGAATATCAACACCTACCTGCAAGGGTTAATAAAATACTCCTCTCTTTTTCAACTACATATCTGTGTGTGATTGGTTTGTCTTCATATACGTCATCCAAAGCAGTATCACCATAGACTGAATGCAGAAGTAGGTATGTGGATTGAGCTGTTTTCTATTAAGCCAGTGATTTTCAAAAATGTAAAACCATACTGTCTTCTCACAAAATATTTTGTCTTGGAAAATATAATTATTTTTCATAAAATATGTTATGTTATCATGCAATGGGTTATTTGTGCTGGTTTGAAAGGATGTGTGTCCCTTAGAAAAGCCATGTTTTAATCCTAATCCCATTTTGTAAAGGCAGCCATTTCTTCTAATCCCTATTCAGCATTGTATGTTTGAAACTGTAAGTAGATCATCTCCCTGGAGATGTGATGTAATCGAGAGTGGTTGTTAAGCTGGATTAGTTGACGATATGTCTCCACCCATTTGGGTGGGTCTTGATATTTCCTTCATTCTTACCTGTGTTGGTGTCCCTGAGCTTTGAGCTTCTTTGGTCCAACCTTTAGAGTAAATTTTATTTTTTCTTCTTGGATGGAGGGGCATCTGCTGTCTCTGTGGCCCTGGGGAAGAGGTCTATGGGTCTAACTATTCCACCCCACACCTCTGCCTTAAGAGGTATTGTTGATGAAAAAGACTGAGATGGTATAATCTAGGAATGCCTAGAGTGAACAATGATAGTGACTAAATGTACAAATTAAAAAATGATTTTGCATGAGGAAGATAAAAAGGAACATCAATATTGCAGGGTGTTGAAAATAATGGTAATTCATATTTCAAAACTTTAACTTATGTGTGAGACTAAAGCAAAAAATGTTTATTTGTTACAAAATTTAAATTTTGACTAGTGCAGTTCCTAATATAACTTATATGTACAGTTTAATTGAACACCGTAAGTACATGGAACCTTGAATAGGGCATGAAATTTTGTAGGTTTGTTCAGAGGATGCCCCGATAAATACCAGAGAGATTTAAACAGTGAATAAAAAGGTATTTGCAAAGTCCCCTTGGGGGGATGGTGAGAAAGGGGGAAAATTCAACTTCCTCATTTGGAGAACTCCTAATACTCTCACAAGCAGTGGGGAGAATCCAATCAATAGGCTGAGCCCTTAATCTTGGGGTTATTCCTATGACACTTATCCCTGCAAAGGAAAGACTAAGCCTACTTAAAATTAGGCCTAGGAGTCACCCCTAGAGAACCTCTTTTGTTGCTCAAATGTGGACTATCTTTCTCTCAGCCAATACAGCAAGCAAACTCACTGCCCTCCCCCTCTGTACATGGGACATGACTCCCAGGAGTGTAAACCTCCCTGGTAATGTGGAGCAGAAATCCTAGAATGAGTTGTAACTTAGCATCAAGGGATTGAGAAAGCCTTCTCAACTGAAAGGAGAAAGAGAGAAATGAGACAAAATAAAGTGTCAGTGGCTGAGAGATTTCAAACAGAGAAGAGAGATTATACTGGAGGTTATTCTCATGCATTATATATATATCCCCTTTTTAGATTAAGGTGTATTAGGCTAGAGCGAAGTGCCTGAAATTGTAGAGCTGTGTTCCAGTAGCCATGTTTCTTGAAGATGATTATGTAATGATATAGCTTTCCAAATGTGACTGCGTGATTGTGAAAACCTTGTGTCTGATACTCCTTTTATCTATGGTATGGACAGATGAATAAAACATATGGATTAAAACTAAATAAATAATGGGGGAACAAATGTTAAAATAAATGTAGTAGACTGAAATGCTGGTAATGAATAAAAGGGAGTGGGAAGGGATATAGAAAAAGTAGGGGAAACGAAGGCTAAAATATATTGGATAGATGGAAATACTAGCAGTCAATGAGAAGGAGGGGTAAAGGGTATGGTATGTATATTAGGGTTCTCTGGAGAAACAGAATCAACAGGGAACACTCACAAATAGAAAATTTATAAAAGTGTCTCACGTGACCACAGGAATGGAGAGTCCAAAGGCTGTGAAGCTGATGATTCCGATGGAAGGTCTGGAAGAACTCCACACGAGAGGCTCACCAGCCGAAACAGGAAGAGTCTGTCTCTTCTGAATCCTCCTTAAAAGGATTCCTGTGATTGAATTAAGCATCACCCATTGCAGAAGACACTTCTCTTTGGCTGATTACAAATGGAATCAGCTGTGGATGCAGCTGACGTGATCATGATCTAATTCTATGAAATGTCCTCATTGCAACCGACAGGCCAGCAATTGCCCAACCAGACAAACAGGTACCACAACTTGGCCAAGTTGACACATGAACCTGACCATGACAGTCCACCCCTTGTCAACTTGGCATCTATATATATCACCTTAAACCATACCCGATTTCCAAATAAAAACAATAAAACACATTTTTTCTTTTACCTAACAATACTCAACTGTCCTGCATATAACTGGAAACACATTAAGTCTCTTCAGAATAAGGAGCAAATCCTTGAGCAACATTCATTCTTAAACTTGATATCTTACAACTTAAATAGTATAACATGAACAAAACAGCATTACAGTCCTCACTTCTGTAACTGATCACGTGGTCAAAGTTCATATTTATCACTACCTTCTTCCACTACCCATTCCATGTTCCCCCTACCCTCAGCAAGCACATCAGCTGGCCATGGTTCTTTGCCTAGGGGGGTGACCGACACCTTCATTCCTGAAGTTTCAGGGCCATTTGTATTCCTGCCTGGATTGGGTTGTTGCAGTTTTCCATTGATTTTAATCACAGGGCATGGTAGTACTAAAAGATGCCCTAGGGGATCTCTTATATTCCAAGAAAACTCTTCTTTACCTCCATTATGTAGTTGCAGTCCTACTTCCCCCTGATAGTCAGGGTCAATCATATACTTCATATCATATACAATACAATCATATACAATAATGTAATCCCCTTCTTGGCTTGTTGATCCAGTGGCATAAGTTGCCCAAAGTGACCAGGTGGCAATCTTAGATTCCAGTTCAATGGAATCATTGTTGTTTCTCCTGGTGGAAGCACTCCCCCTTTTGGAACTAAAACCTGTAGACCAGCAGAGCTCAGGGTAGCAGGGACAGGAAGCAAAAATTTTCCTAGCGGATCACTAGGGGTAATAGTGAGTTGTACCACTCCCATTTCCACCCCTTGGTTCCTGGACCCATGGATCCTGGCTATGGGAGAAACAGCATCATACAGCGGATGCTGATTCAGAGCATATACAGCTTCCTGGAGAACATTATGCCAGCTTTTCAAGGTATTGCCACCTAGTTGGCACCGTAATTGAGTTTTCAAAAGGCCATTCCACTGTTCTATCAATCCAGCTGCTTCTGGATGATGGGGAACATGGTAAGACCAGAGAATTCTATGAGCATGTGCCTATTCCTGCACTTCATTTGCTGTAAAGTGTGTTCCTTGATCAGAAGCAATGCTATGTGGAATACCATGATGATGGATAAGGCATTCTGTAAGCCCACGGATGGTAGTTTTGGCAGAAGCATTGTGTGCAGGGAAAGCAAACCCATATCCAGAGTATGTATCTATTACAGTTAGAACAAATCACTGCCCCTTCCATGAAGGGAGTGGTCCAATGTAATCAATCTGCCACCAGGTAGCTGGCTGGTCACCTCGGGGAATGGTACTGTATTGGGGGCTGAGTGTAGGTCACTGCTGCTGGCAGATTGGGCACTCAACAATGGCTGTAGCCATGTCAGCCTTGGTGAGTGGAAGTCCTTGTTGCTGAGCCTATGCATAACCTCCATCCCTACCACCATGACCACTTTGTTCATGAGCCCACTGGGCAATGACAGAAGTTGCTGGGGAAAGAGGCTGACTGGTATCCACACAACGGGTTATCTTATCCACATGATTATTAAAACCTTCCTCTGCTGAAGTCACCCTCTGATGTGCATTCACATGGGACACAAATATGTTCATGTTTTTAGCCTACTCAGAAAGGTCTATCCACATACTTCTTTCCCAGACCTCTTTGTCACCAATTTTCCAATTATGGTCTTTCCACATCCCTGACCATCCAGCCAAACCATTAACAGCCCATGAGTCAGTATACAAACGCACCTCTGGCCAGTTCTCCTTCCAAGCAAAATGAACAACCAGGTGCACTGCTCAAAGTTGTGTCCACTAGGAGGACTTCCCCTCACCACTGTCTTTCAAGGACACCCCAGAAAGGAGTTGTAATGCTGTAACTGTCCACTTTCGGGTGGTACCTGCATATTGTGCTGAAACATCTGTAAACCAGGCCTGAGTTTTCTCTTCCTCAGTCAATTCACTGTAAGGAACTCCCCAAGAGGCCATAGCTCTGGTCCGGGAAAGAGAAGGTAATGTGGCAGGAGTGAAGACCATGGGCATTTGGGCCACTTCTTTATGTAACTTACTTGTGCCTTCAGGACCTGGTCTGGCCCTATCTTGTATATACCATTTCCATTTTACAATAGAGTGCTGCTGAGCACGTCCAACTTTATGACTTGGTGGGTCAGACAACACCCAGCTCATGATAGGCAACTCAGGTATCATGATTACTTGGTGGCCCATGGTTAAGTGTTCAGTCTCTACTAAGGCCCATTAGCAGGCCAAAAGCTGTTTCTCAAAAGGAGAGTAGTTATTTCCACAGATGATAAGGCTTTGCTCCAAAATCCTAAGGGTCTGCATTGTGATTCTTCTATAGGGGCCTGCCAAAGGCTCCAAACAGCATCTCTATTTGCCACTGACACTTACAGCACCATTGAATCTGCTGGATCATATGGCCCAAGTGGCAGAGCAGCTTGTACAGCAGCCTGGACCTGTTGCAGAGCCTCCTCTTGTTTGGGTGTCCACTCAAAATTATCAGATTTTCCGGTCACTCGATAAATGGGCCTGAGGAGCACACCCAAATGAGGAATATGTTGTTGCCAAAATCTAAAGAGACCAACTAGGTGTTGTGCCTCTTTTTTGGTCATAGGAGGGGCCAGATGCACCAACTTCTCCTTCACCTTAGAAGGGATATCTCAACATGTCCCACACCACTGGACACCTAGAAATTTCACTGAGGTGGAAGCCCCCTGGGTTTTTATTGGATTTATCTCCTATCCTCTGACATGCAAATGCCTTACCAGTAAGTCTAGAGTAGTTGCTACTTATTGCTCACTAGGTCCAATCAACATGATATCATCAATATAATTGACCATGGTGATGTCTCGTGGGAGGGAGAAACAATCAAGGTCCTTGCGGACAAGATTATGACATAGGGCTGGAGAGTTGATATACCCCTGAGGTAGGACAGTGAAAGTATATTACTGACCTTGCCAGCTGACAGCAAACTATTGCTGGTAGTCCTTACTAATAGCTATTGAGAAAAAATCATTTGCCAGATCAATAGCTGCATACCAGGTATCAGGGGATGTATTGATTTGCTCAAGCAACAATACCACATCTGGAACAGCAGTTGCAATTGGAGTTACCACCTGGTTGAGCTTACAATAATCCACTGTCATCCTCAGGGACCCATCTGTTTTCTGCATAGGCCAAATAGGAGAGTTGAATGGGGATGTGGTGGGAATCACCACCCCTGTATCCTTCAAGTCCTTAAGAGTGGCAACCCTCTCTGCAACCCTCCAGGATACCAGTATTGCTTCTGATTTACTATTTTGCTCGGTAGGGACAGTTCTAGTGGCTTCCACTTAGCTTTTCTTACCATAATAGCCCTCTCTGCACAAGTTAGAGAGCCAATGTGGGGATTCTGCCAGTTGCTCAGTATGTCTATACAAATTATACATTCTGGAACTGGGGAAATAACTATAGAATGGGTCCGGGGGCCCACTGGACCCACTATGAGATGGACCTGAGCTAAAACTCCATTGGCCACCTGGCCTCCATAAGCCCCCACTCTGACTGGTGGACCAGAGTGACGTTTTGGGTCCCCTGGAATTAATGTCACTTCTGAACCAGTGTCTAATAATCCACCAAATGTGTGATCATTTTCTTTTCCCCAGTGCACAGTTACCCTGGTAAAAGGCCATCGGTCTCCTTGGGGAAGGCTTGGAGGAAGATTAACAGTATAAATTTGTGGCAGTGTAACAGGGTTCTCCTCCAAAGGGACCTGGCCTCCCCTTCATTCAAGGGGCTCTGGGTCTGTAAACTGTTTCAAGTCTGGAAATTGATTAAGGGGCCGTGACTCTGTGTTTTTGTAATTCAAGTTAGACTTCTGTTCACTTGACCTAGAACTCTTTTGTTTATATGGCTCAAACAAGAATTTAGTAGACTGACCTTCTATTGTATTTCTAGGTACCCCATGATTTACTAGCCAATGCCACAAATCTCTGAGTCATATAATTTTGATGCCTAGTTTGAGTTTGCTGTCTATTATAATTGCCATGTCTACCCTGTCTTTGGTGATTACGTGCTGTCACCTGGCTTCTACCAACTCGGGATCCCATCATCCCCATTTTGTTTAAGGATTCCAGCTCAGTGACAGCAGTTCCTACAGTAATATCTGATCTACAGAGAAGTGCAACCACAGAGCTCTTCAGGGGTGATGGTGATAGTCTCATGAATTTATTTCTCACTGTTCTGGTAAAAAGTGCATCCTCCAGACATTCCTGGGGTGTAAGAGCAGGCTTTGCATGATAAATCCACTCTAACATTCCAATCTCTCTAAGCCTCTGGATCCTCTCATCTACATTTTACCAGGGCATTTCTAGCATTTCAACCTCAGATAATGTTGGCCACCTTTTGATCCATGTTTCCACCAGCCATCCAAACAAACTGTTAATGGCTTTTCTAACCCCTCGAGCTATAACATTGAATGCAGAATCTCTGCTTAGTGGGCCCATATCAATAAATTCAGCCTGATCCAGCCTTATATTCCTCCCACCATTATCCCACACCCTTAAAATCTATTGCCACACATATTTCTCTGATTTCTGTCTATATAAATCAGAAAACTCACACAGTTCTTTTGGAGTATACCATACCTCCTCATGTGTGATACTTTGTACCTCACCTTTAGGGGCCTGTTGGAACTTTAGTCTAGTTATAGGTCTGGAAGAAATGAGGGGTGGTGGGGGTGGGTCATGAAAACAATTTGCTTCAGGGTCTTCATTTGCAGTTTCAGCTGGTGAAACAGGATTAATCACTCTAAGGCTAATCCCTTCAGGAGGAGGTTGGGTGGCCAACTCCTCAAGTCAGGCTGGAGGTGGGGTGGTTATGTCCTCAGGGAAAACTATTACAGGGTTATCTAGAGAAGACTCAGCATGATCTAGGGTTTCGATCTCACCCCCGACATCATTATCAATCCATATGTCACCATCCCATTTTTAGGGTCCCACTCCTTTCCAATCAATGCCCTCACTTTAATGGCAGACACCATGCAAGATTGAGATTTCAGTTTACGTTGTAAAGTTGTTACTCTAACAATAAAATTCTGAGTCTGATTTTCAGAGATCTCAAGTCTACAGCTATAGGAAATAAGATTTTCCTTCAGGATACTCATAGAAACGTCTATATCTGTCAGACGGTGCTTAAGCTTCTCATATGGAGCTTTAAGCTCATCCCTTCCACTCCTTAATGTAGCCAGTGTATCTAACAACAACCAACCAACATCTCTATACCTCTTATTTCTACAAACCTCTGTAAAGGTGTCAAAAACATTATCCCCCCACAGCCTGGGTTCATACAAGTGAAGCATTAGGAGAATCGAATGGTGATATTTTGACTATCTCTTTTGCCAACTCACTCCATGGATTAGTAGTGTCATTCTGATTATAGGGATCAGAGTCCTTAGTGTCTTTGAGTCCAGTCAGAATAGAAAACCATTCATAAAAACCCATTTTTTAAGATTCTGTTTCTTACAAACCACTCCTGGTACCAAGATGTATTAGTTAGGGTTCTCTGGAGAAACAGAATCAACAGGGAACACTCAGAAATAGAAAACTTATAAAAGTGTCTCACATGACTGCAGGAACACATAGTCCAAAATTCACATGATGGGCTGTGAAGCCGATGATTTCAATGGAGTGTCTGGATGAACTCCACAGGAGAGGCTCACCAGCTGAAACAGAAAGAGCCTGTCTCTTCTGCATCCTCCTTAAAAGACTTCCCATGATTAGATTAAGCATCATGCATTGGAGAAGACCCTCTCCTTTGGCTGATTACAAATGGAATCAGCTGTGGATGCAGGTGTGGATGCAGAATTAGAATCATGATCTAATTCTATGAAATGTCCTCATTGCAACAGACAGGCCAGCACTTGCCCAACCAGACCAACAGGTACCACAACTTGGCCAAGTTGACACATGAACCTGATAATGACAGTATGAATGAGTTCTTTTCTTTTTATTTTTTTTTTCTGAGTTGATGCAAATGTTCTAAGAAATGATCATGGTGATGAATATACAACTATGTGATCATATTGTGAGTTATTGATTATATACCAAGAATGGAATAATCATATATCAAGAAGTTCATATTTGTATGTTGTTATGTTTAAAAAAATTTAAAAGTTAAAAAATATATATTGGACAGATGGAAATACTAGTGGTCAATGGGGGAGGTAAGGGGTATGATATGTATGAGTTTTTCTTTTTATATTTTTTTCTGGAGTGATGCGAATGTTCTAAAAAATAATCATGGTGATGAATATAGAACTATGTGATGATACTGTAAGCCATTGATTATACACCATGTATGGAATGTTTGTATATTAAGAATGTATGTGCTTGTAGTTGTATCAAAACAATGGAAAATAAGTTTAAAAAAAAGTTGCCCAACTTAAAAAAATATATATGTATTGGTGCCTTCCATTCCTGCCCTTCAAGGTATGAATTTGCTTTGCTTATTAGGAGATTTTTCCCTCTGCTGCCCCTGGAGTTTCAACTTTCTCTATTCTTCAAAGTCAGCTCCACCCAACTGGATGCTTTTAAAGATGACTTAAAATAAGAATTGATATAAAATAAAGACTAAACACAAACACTAATGAATCAAAATTAATGTTCATTTTTTAAAAATAATGCACGACAGTATACAAGTTATAATACATCATTTTCAAATGAAAAAGTTTACAACACCAAATCCTCTTCCAGGTATTATAAAACAAAAATTAAGTTATGAATCAGAATGAAGGTCCAAGAAAGTGAGTTCTTTCAAGATAGAAAGGAATTTAGAAAGAGATTTAATAATACTTTATTTATAGTTCACTTCCCCTTTATTTCCAAAAAAATCAAATGAGGTGATTTATAACAAAAACAGAAACTATTTGTACATGGTGAGTAAGCAGCAAGGTGTTCTGACTTACTCTCATCGCCAAACCAAGGCTAATTTCTAGCTATGTTATGTTTCTTTTTTTTTATTTTTAAATTAAAAAAATTACAAGAAAGAAAAACAAACATTCTTAATATATGATCATTCTGTTCCACATATATAATCAGTAATTCACAATATCATCACATAGTTGCATATTCATCATCATGATCATTTCTTAGAACATTTGCTTCAATTCAGAAAAAGAAATAAAAAGACAACATAAAAATAGAATGAAAACAGGAAAAAAAATTATATATACCATACCCCTTACCCCTCCCTTTCATTGATCACTAGCATTTCAAACTAAATTTATTTTAACATTCGTTCCCCCTATTATTTATTTTTATTCCATATGTTCTACTCGTCTGTTGACAAGGTAGATAAAAGGAGTATCATACACAAGGTTTTCACAATCACACAGTCACATTGTGAAAGCTATATCATTATACAATCATCATCAAGAAACATGGCTTCTGGAACACAGGTCTACATTTTCAGGCAGTTACCTCCAGCCTCTCCATTACATTTTGAATAACAAGGTGATATCTACTTAATGCATAAGAATAACCTCCAGGATAACCTCTCGACTCTGTTTGGAATCTCTCAGCCATTGACACTTTGTCTCATTTCACTCTTCCTCCTTTTGGTCGAGAAGGTTTTCTCAACCCCTTGATGCTGGGTCTCAGCTCATTCCAGAGTTTTTCTCAGTTCCTTGATGCTGAGTCTCAGCTCATTCCAGGATCTCTCTCCCACGTTGCCAGGAAGTTCCACACCCCTGGAAGTCATGTCCCACATAGACAGGGGGAGGGTGGTGACTTTGCTTTTTGTGTTGGCTGGAGAGAGAGAGAGAGGCCAAATCTGAGCAACAAAAGAAACTCTCTTGGGGGTGACGCTTAAGCCCAATTTTGAGTAGGCTTGACTTATCCTTTGTGGGGTTAAGTTTCATATGAACAAACCCCAAGACTGGGGCCTCAGCCTATAGCTTTGATTGTCCACACTGCTTGTGAGAATATCAAGGATTCAACTTGGGGAGGTTGAATTTTCCCCCATTCTCACCATTCCCCGAAGGGGACTTTGCAAATACTTTTCCACTCACTGATCAAATCACTCTGGGATTCATCTGGGATTCACTCTGGACAAACCAACAAAATCTCATGTCCTACCCAAGGTTCCGTGTACTTTTGTTGTTCAACCAACTATCTACATAAGTTATATTAGGATATGCACCAGTCCAAATATAAATTTTGTACCGAATAAACATTTTTTGCTTTAGTCTCACACATAAGTTGAAATTTTAAAATATTAATTATCATCTACAGCACCCTGCAGTAATGATATTCCTTTGTTCTTCCTCATCCAAAAACATTTTGAAATTTGTACATTTAGTCACTATCATTATACACTCTAGGCATTCCTAGATTATACCATTTCAGTCTTTATTGTCTATCTTTCTTTGTGATTTCATTTATGCCCCCAGCCCTCCTCCCTCTATCATTCTCACATTCAGTTTCATTCAGTGTTTTAACATAATTGTATTACAGTTAGGTAGTATTGTGCTGTCCATTTCTGAGTTTTTATATTCAGTCCTGTAGCATAATCTGAATCCCTTCAGCTCCAATTACCCAATATCTTACCTATTTCTATCTCCAAGTTTATTCACTAATGTCAATTCATATCAGTGAGACCATAAAGTATTTGTCCTTTTGTTTTAGGCAAATCTCACTCAGCATAATGTCCTTAAGGTCCATCCATGTTGTTACATACTTCATAACCTTATGCTGTCTTACAGCTGCATAATATTCCATCGTATGTATATGCCACAGTTTTTTTAGCCACTCATCTGTTGATGGACATTTTAGCTGTTTACATCTCTTGGTAATTGTAAATAATGCTGCTATAAACATTGGAGTGCAAATGTCCATCTGTGTCCATGCCCTCATGTCCTTTGAGTAGAGACAGCATATAGATCGGTCCTGTTTTTTAATCCATTCTGCCAGTCTATGTCTTTTGATTGGGGAGTTTAATCCATTAACACTTAGTGTTATTACTGCACGGGTAGTAGTTTCTTCTACTATTTTGCCTTTTAGATTTTATATGTCATATCTAATTTTCCTTCTTTTTACATTTACTCATAGTCTTCCTTTCTACACTCTTCTCCACACCTCTCTCTTCTGTCTTTTTGTATCTGTCTCTAGTGCTCCCTTTAGTATCTCTTGCAGAGCTGGTCTCTTGGTCACAAATTCTCTCAGTGATTTTTTGTCTGAAAATGTTTTAATATCTCCCTCATTTTTGAAGGACAATTTTGCTGTATATAGAATTCTTGGTTGGCAGTTTTTCCCTTTTAATAATTTAAATATATCACCCCACTGTCTTCTCGCCTCCATGGTTTCTGCTGAGAAATCTATGCATAGTCTTATTGGGCTTCCCTTGTATGTTATGGATTGCTTTTCTCTTGCTGCTTTCAAGAGTCTTTCTTTCCCTTTGACCTCTGACATAGTAAGTGTCTTGGAGTACATCTATTTGGATTTATTCTTTTTGGGGTATGCTGCACTTCTTGAATCTGTAATTTTAAGTCTTTCATAAGAGTTGGGAAATTTTCAGTGATAATTTCCTGCATTACTTTTTCTCCTCCTTTTCCCTTCTGTTCTCCTACAGGGACACCCACAACACGTATATTCGTGCGCTTCATATTGTCACTCAATTCCCTGAGTCCCTGCTCATATTTTTTCCATTTTTTCCCCTATAGTTTCTGTTTCTTATTGGATTTCAAATGTTCCATCCTCCAGTTCACTAATCCTATGTTCTGTCTCTCGAAATCTACCATTGTAGGTTTCTATTGTATTTTTCATCTCTTT
>PVIY010022859.1:0-40178 GCA_004026745.1 Myrmecophaga tridactyla | reverse complement strand
GAGAGAGAGAGAGAGAGAGAGAGAGAGAGAGAGAGAGAGCCACGGGAGGAAAGAGGCAGAGCACTCACAGGACCTGGATGAGAAGGGGTCAGGAGACGCCACCCTGCGCCTTGCCCTGTGCCAAGCTAAGGCCCAAGAATGGCGGGCAGCCAGCCCCAGGATGGCGCGTTCTGCAGGAAGAAGGTACCACATTGACAACGCCTGAGTGTGGACTTTTCCCCAGACTTAAACCCTGACTGAATAAATTCCCATTGTTCTACCTGACCCATTTCATGATATTTAGTGCTGCAGCCCAGGGAACTAAAACAGCACTTAACAGTAGGCTTCAAAATATGGGAGACAAAAACTGATAGAGACGCAAGAAGAAATACGTAAATATACTAGTATATTTGGAAAATTCAACACCCCTATTTCAGAAATTAATATATCAAGCCTCCAGAAAATAGTTAAGGATATAGTTGACTATACACTGCTCTCAGTCAAACTTGTCTACTTGACATTTATGTCCTCCAATAAAAAAACAGATGAATAAATATTCTCAAGCTCACATCATTCATTCACCATTATTGCAAAAATTCTGCCTCATAAACAGAAGTTAACAAATTGAAAAGAATAGAAATCATAGAAAGCATATACTTAAACCACAAGGAAATTAGACTAGAAATGAATAACAGAAAGATATCTGAAAACTGCCAAATATTTAGAGATATAATCACACACTTCTAAATAACTGGAGTCAAAGAAGATGTCTGAAGAGAAATTTGAAAAATGTCTTGTGCTGGTTTGAAGTTGTTGTGTATCCCAGAAAATGTCATTTTCTTTTAACCTGTTCTTGGGGACACAGACCCATTGTGGGTGGGGCCTTCAGAGTAGGTGGTTTCAACTGAGATGGGACCCACCCAATTCAAGGTGGGTGTTAATCATTTACTTCTGAGAGGATAAAAGGCAGAAAAAACCAAGGAGAACAGAGGGAGACACACACACACACACACACAGACACACACACAGAGAGAGAGAAAGAGAGAGAGAGAGAGAGCTCGGACAGCAATGCCCAGAGCTGTTGCGAGACAGCCACTGGAATCAGAAGCTGAAAGCAGCGTAGCCCAGGAGGGAAGGACCAGCAGATGTCATCATGCGCCTTCCCGTGTGACAGAGGAGCCCCAGACGCCAGAAGCCTTTCCTCAGAGAAGGTAGCTTCCTCCTGATGCCTTAAGTTAGTCATTTTCATGGCTTTAGAACTGCAAATTTGTAAGCTAATATACCCCCATTTTAAAAGCCTACCCACTTCTGGTATATTGTATTCCAGCAGTTTTAGCAAGCCAAAACAAATCTGAACTAAATGAAAATGACAGTGCAACTTATTGCAAATTTTGGGATGCAGAAATAGTATTGCTTTAAATTGATATTTATAGCATTAAATATTAGAAAATAAGAAAGATCTAAATTGAAAAAACTAAGATTCAACCATAGAAAACTAGCCAAATAAGAGCAATTTAAGCCTAAAGCAAGAAGAAAAGAAAAATTATTTGGGACATAGGGGGATCTCAGGAAGGAATGCAGACTGCAACAAGAGACTCTAACTGCATTACAAATGCATGAAACAACATTAGTGAAGTGGATGGGGGAATTGGTACTAACCTGAATAACTATGAAAATGAGTACAGGCTGTAAGCATATGAAGGTGAAATGGCCTACACCGGAGTACTGTACTCTAGCTGATGAAGTTACTTGCCATGAAGTTAAGGTTAATTATTCTGATAGCATTGCATGTTAAACTGGGATTGGCCAATGTAATAAATGTATGGCAGATGGTGGGAGCCCGTCTCCTCACTATTGCACTTAGAATTCACAGAAAAGAAGGGGAAGGATTAGAGTGAACCTCATGGTACTGGTTAGAGTTGGAGGCATCAGTATGAATTCATGGGTAGTTACTATCGATACAGTTGGTTACATGTAAAACGTTTATAGGTATGTGCCTATAAACATGCTAGCATAAATTTTATATAAAGAAAAGTTACCTTGGTAGCAATAATCACACCTAGTACTCAGATCTTACTTACTAATACCATTTTCCACTAAAGGCAACTGGGAATCCATGGAGAAATGGTTGATGTCGGAACAAGTGCAAGAAATAAACAAGATGAGCCTGCAGCATCGTTCAGTGCCAGATATAAAGGAATTGCTCAAAAGAAAAGGGAAAAAAAGGGGAAAAAGAAAGAAAAATGTAAAGATATTTTAAGAACAGAAAAAGAAAAGACCAACAAGTCTTTATCAATGGGGGGTTGGGGTATCTTAAAGGAATAGAGGCATCTGCTGAAGAAGCTCCTGGTGACCAAAACTGGAATAAATTGAGCAGCATAATAAGAAAGTAATATTGGAGTAAAACTCAAATCAGAAAATAAACTTCGATGAGAGCAAACTGATATAAATAAATGATTGAATAACAAATAAATGCCTAATATGCCTACTTGATGTGACGTGATGAAATTGCCCTCTTTCTCTGCTCTTCCTCCTCAAATCCCATGACCTCATTCTAGTCATGATAAAATATCACACGAATTCCAAAAGAAGGTCATGCTGCGAAAACACCTAGTCAAAATTTCTAAAAACTGGCAAGGTCAACAAAAACAAGGATACTATGAGAAAATGTCACAGCCAAGAGTAGTCTAAGGAGACTGAGAGCTAAATGTGGAGTGGACTCTGCTTGGGGTCCTGGAACAGAAAAGGACATTAGACAAACCTAAGGAAATCTGAATGAAGTACGAGCTCTACTTACAAATAACATAGGCGCATTAATTGTAAGAATTGTGCCACACTAATGTAAGGTCTTAATAGTAGGGGAAATAGCATGAGGAGTACATGGGAACTTTCTTTTTTTGCTATGCTCTCAATTTTTCTCTAAATTTAAAACTGTTAAAATAAAGTTATAATTTTTAAAAAAGGCATTCTCAATAATTCTTGATGTAACAAAACTGATGAAAATTAGGAAGTATTTTGTAATGAACCTAGATGATAATACTTGATACTAAAATTCTTGGCCTGGGACAAAAGTGTTGCTCAGAGAAATATCTGTATGTGTAAATGCATTTATTAGAAAACAAGAACAATTGATGATAAATGTTTAAATGTGCTATTCAAGAAGCTAGAAAATGACCAAATAAACTAAAAAATACAGAAGGAAAGAATTAATGAAGGGTAGAAGTAGAAGTTAGTAAAACAATAGCATTGTCAAAACAGTGGAGTTTGACTCAGAAAAATCTTATTTGCAAATTCTCCTAAACCTTTAAAGAGAAGAAAATTTTGATGTTATATAAAATGTCCAGAGGAGATAAAAAGTTTCTCAACTCATTTTATAAAGCAACCATATCCTTTATACAAAAAGTTGACATTAAAAAATAAAATAAAAAGTTTATAGCAATAAAAACCTCTAGGCCATGTACTAATAATGATGCTACACAAGTTTGTATTGTTGGAATGATTTTGATTTTGCATAGTCAAATGTATATAGACCAAGTGATTTGAAGATTATTGAATATTACGTAGTGATAGCATTGTTTGATGATGGAACGCTTATAAATGGTGATATTGCAGTGCCCCATCAGTGAAGGGACAGCGCAGTGCTGTCCACACAGCCTCACGGACAGGAGCCACCAAAGCACTGCTTTGCTGAAGTGGGCTGTGGCGCCACCTAAGTGTGTAGTCCATAAACTCGCCATGCTGGGGCTGGAAGCACACTCCTCTCCCACCCTGACCTCCTTAGCCACTCTGGATGTATTTTGATGAATATATTCATGACAAACATGTGCAATTAAATTCACTTTCAAAATATGCCGACTTAAAAATGAATTTTAAAAGCAAGAGAAAACCCGCAATATAGAGGGTTACATAGCAGTTTGTTCATCCATGTTCGTGTTAAACACCATCAATCCTAGTGCAATATGATTATTCTGCTGGGCAGTGTCAGCATCCTTATTCCTCAGCAGGTATCAATAAAGCAAAAAACATTTGCTGCATGTGTTCTTAATGAATGGAGGACTTACATTCCGAGAGTTCACTTGGAGAGCTTCTTGTTTTGTGATAGCCTCCGATAATCATGACTGGTTGGAAGAGCTCGGAACACTGTCATCACACTGAATCATATGGACTGATTTCAACACCCAGGTCTTTCATGTTCGAGCAACAGGGTGACCGATTAAATCTACTCATAGGAAAATCTGCAGTTCACTTTGCTGTCTTCTGAGTAGATTCAGTCCTGACCCCTGGGGGTCTGGAATGGATGATTGCCTCGAGTGCACTCAATAGTTAGCAGTGTTCTATTACCACCTTGGTGATAAGGCTATCCTTTTATCCCATACAATGATAGCAAGCTAAATGCTTTGATAATGAGGTTCTGAGTCAATATCATTGATCTTCTTTTTTATGGCACTCTTCTATTCCAAAACACATTACAGGCTATAAAAAGAAATAGCTCCATCCAACACAGAAGGGTAATTAGCTCGATTATTGGCACGGAGGTAACATGGATTGTGAGATCTGGTCTTCCCCCATGACTCTTTTTCCAGGCAACATATTAGAATAACCTAGAATTACAACACTAGTGCCTGAACTTTAACCTGTTGCAGGGATACCCAGATTGTATTCCCCTGAAAGTCAGCATAAATTGGAACTTGGTAGAAATGCAAATTTTCAGGAACTAACTCAGACCTTCAGAATAAAAAATTCTGGGGTGAGACCCAGCAACCGTTTTAAAAAGCCCTACAGGTGATTCTGATGTTACCTAAAGCTTGAGAATGACTCTATGAGAGAAAGCAGCAGACACTAGAGTTAAACACTTTTTACAGAAAATACAAAAGGACTTCAGTAAACTATTTTTCAATAAATACAGAGAAAGATTGAAGAAAAATATATGTATTTCCATTATGCAGATATTTACATTGTTAATATATTCACCAGCTATATCAAGTAATTATTATATGTTAAGATATTTGGTGGTACCCAATAGTAAGAAACAAATACATTTTTAAAATTAAATGTAATCTAGGTGATATTGATATGAAACAATGGTAGACAATTATTCTTCTGACTTATGTAAATTATAGGCAGACTCTTAGCCAAGAGGAAAATAACTGAGGCCACAGCAATCGGGGTCTACTCACTGTAAGTCATTCCTAAAACACAGGTGTCATGATCGGGCTCATGTGTCACCTTGGCCAGGTGGTGGTACCTGTGTGGTTGGGCAAGTGCTGGCCTGTCTGTTGCTATGAGGACATTTCATAGAATTAAGTCATGATCACCTCAGCTGTTTCCACAGCTGATTCCATTTGTAACCAGCCAAGGGGAGTGTCTTCTGCAATGAGTGATGCTTAATCTGATCACTGGAAGTCTTTTAAGGAGGATTCAGAAGAGACAGGCTCTCTTCCTGCTTCGGCTGGTGAGCCTCTCCTGTGGAGTGTGTCCAGACCCTCCATTGGAATCGTCGGCTTCACAGCCTGCCCTGCCGATTTTGGATTCTGTGTTCCCATGGTTACGTGAAACACTCTTATAAATTTTATATTTGTGGGTGTTTCCTGTTGATTTCGTTTCTCCAGTACAACAGGTGATGGGTAAGACTCATTGCTGACATGTAAAGAGCATGGAAGTAATTTCTCACACTTTTGCAAAAAGGAAAAAAGCTGGAAAAATCTGAGAACCAATTTTGAACCCATTCAAGAATTAACACCATAAGGCAAACCACTACCCCAAGTTTGTAGGATCAGGTGAATTCAGAGACACAGTCAACATCTCCCTACCTGGAGAAGACACCTGAGCCATAAACTGGTGGCAACACTCAACTGGCCATTTGACCAATTGTTGGAAGTGGCATGTGCACTGGCATAAGAGAGAAGTTCCTGGTTTGACATAGTCTTAGGGGGCCCTCCAAACTTTTGTGGGCTTTCCCTCCAAAAACCACCAGTTTCTAATTGGGGAGATCCAACAAAGAATTTGTGGATCTGGTGGGAGAGGGAAAGAGGAACCATTGTGAAAATACCCTGAGCCTTCTCCATAACAAAGACCTATTCTCTTAAAGAAAGGAGCATGCTGGAGCCTCATCTGAACTAGGGGAATGTAATTCCACTCCAATCATCCCTTCCAGTCATTCTTTTCCATCTAAGAGGGGAAACACATGATCCACAGAAATCAGGACATCAAAGAAATGGACTGGAACTCTTCACCCAGGAAGGGATGAGAAGGCAGAGGGAAAATGAACTCAACCGCTGGAGACACACTTGTGAAGGACACAGCCCTGAGACACAGGATTGGGAAAAGACTAGCATTTAAAGAGAAAATTGTAGAACACTCCCTCTCCACCTACTTTATCATCAACCAACTGGGCTCCAGTGTAACAACAGCACATTACAGCTGAACGAACTGAAATACCAGGAGTCTCTCTCTAAGGAGTAGTACTAAGGAAGCCCAAAGCCAAAAAAGAAGAAAAAACAAGTGCAGTGAAGGAATTTGAAGCCTTTGTCACCTACAGCAACAGCAAGCAGTGAACATTGCCAAAACTCCTCACCAGATTAGCATAAATTCTCATACTAAAAGACTGTTTATCTCAGCTCCAATGGTAGGTCAAATCATTTCTCCCACAAGGACACATTCAAGTCGTAACTCCAGGTCCTGTGGATAGGAACCCACTTGTCAGTTGGAACTCTGAAGATGTTTTTAGTTAAGATGAAGTCAAACCTCTCAGGAAGGACCTTCATCCAATGTACTGAAGTCCTTATGAGCAGAGGAAATTACGGACATTAGTCAGAAGAAGCCAGAAGTGGAAGCCATGGAAGGCAGATTTCAGAACACTACAAACTCTAGGAGAAAGCAAGGCCTAGAGTTACCTTGATTTTGCATTTCTAGCCTCCAAAACTGAGAGATGATAACTCCTAGTGTTTAAGCCAACCAATTTGAAGTATTTCACAGCTGCCCTGCAAAACTAAGACAGTTACAGTTACATGATGAACCATGCCTGGCTTTCAACAACAACAAAAAATTATTACAAGGCCTGCAGGAAAGTGAGAAAAACTATACTCTGAAGAGCCAAGCCATCATAAGAAAAGACCCAGATATGATGCAGATACTGGAATTACCAGACTTGGGTTTAAAATAACTATGATTAATATATTAACGACATTAATCTGAGGGCTGGACTATGTGGAAGAACAGATGGATGATGTTTGCAGAGAAAATGACAACTCTAAGTAGAAACAAAAGAAAATGCTACAAATCAGAAACACAGTGACAGCAATGAAGAATGCTTCCAAGGGGCTCATTAATGTTGAAAACTCTCAGACATGATTACTCAAATATTTCCTCTCATTGTACTCTCTTTCTCCTTCTGGTATTACAATCACCCATATGTGGCATGTTCGGATAATGCCTCATAATTGTTGGCTATTCTGTTCTTTTTCCCCCTTGCTTGTCTGTTGTGAGGTTTGTATTGGCCTGTTTTCAAGCGCAGTGATTCCTTTCCTGGGCATTTCAAGTCTACATTTACGTCCACTACCAATGTGTGACGTCATCCCCCTGAAGTGGGCAGCGATGGGAAAGTGCTGACCTAAATTTGAAAAAGAATGAAGCGCATAAGAAAAGGGAAAGGAAATACATACACAAGCACTGTGCTCTAGTAAATAAAATTGTTTCCATGGAAGTGAGGAATAGAAATATACATGTATCCTGGAATTGAACTATTAAGTTAGCGAGTGACAGGTGATAGGAGCCAGTTTCACTGTTGGAATGGAAGGTCGTCGACAAGCAAGGGGAGAAGACTGGAATGACCATGGAGTACTGGATTAGAGCTGGAGACATCAGTAGGAACTCATGTTCAACTTAATATAGATCCAGGTAGAGATAATACAGATACAGACAGATAAATATTTGTAGAGATATGTCTGCCTATACTGTGCACACATATATTTCATTGACCTATCAGCTTAGAAGCAGCAATACCCCATTGGCACCCAGATCTTGGTTTCTCCTATTATTTTCCATCAAAATGAGCCAGAAATGTCTCTGAGAAATGGCTGGTTTTAGAACTGAGCCAGGGAATATATAAAATGAATCTGGAGCATCCATGCAATATGAAAATTTAAGGAAGTCTCAGAATACACACACACACACACACATTGATGGAGGAAGGGACAGAGGTGTAAGCTGAAAGAGCTTTAAACGGCTAAAACTTGGACAGTTTGAGTAAGAAAATAAAGCAGTATTGGATTTTAATCCAAAGCATAAACTAAATATCCATGAGTCCATACTGATAGTAATAAGAAATTAAATAGATAACTAAATGGGAGTGAAAATTCTTATCTCTTGTGCAGAATAATTCCAAATAATTTAGGCAAAGTTCTACCATCAAGGAAGAGGAACAAAACCCCTCCCTCTCGTGTGGGCTACTGAGCAATGTCCTTCCAAATAATGTCATATGGAAAATGGAAAATTCAAGAATAAAGTTTCAATTAGACAACCTTGCAAATACGACCTCAGCCAGGTAACCCAGGTCAACATCAGGTGTAAGACGTCCTATCACTAGCATACATCCGTGGGAAAATGTGATGAGATGACACTTCAACATTGTGTCTTCCTCCCCAAAACCTCTAAGTCTAGCTCATCATGAGAAACATATCAGAACACACCCAACTGTAGGGCATTCTAGAAAATACCTCATCAGAACTCAAAATTGTCAAAGTCATCAAAAACAAGGGAAGTGTCACAGAGTGACCCGGCAATATTGATGCTTCATACAATGTGATATCCCAGATGGGATTATGAAACACTTAAAGAACTTTAGCTAAAAACTAAGGGAATCTGAATAAAGTAGAGATCTTAGTACCTAGAAATTTTTTAAAATGTTGCTGATGTGCCACTTCCATTCATTGTGAGTAAATTGGAGCTTTTATCAGCTTCTAAACAGAAAGAAACCACTCATACGTTCAACCAGCCATCACTTTGTTGACACATACTGGATATTAGCTATTTATATATGCAAATACCTACTAAAGAGAAGAGTGAGCAAACAACTTCTATAGCGCATTTTCTCAGAGGGATGCAGACAAACATGCAAGGGTTTTCTGTGTGCAAAAATTGGAAACACTTGCTCTGGAATGTTGTTAAACTGAATGATTTTGTAAAGCTTTTGTTTTATATATTGTATAAATATTATTAATAAAATACTTTTGAGCTATTGAGGTCAACAGATTGGCAGAAGAGAGTAAATATACTTTCCAGAGGAGAAAGGTTCCCAGCTCTCATGGTGGGTTGGAGTCAAATAAAATACCCTCCTAGTATTTAAAATAATAAAGTATTTTTAAATAGGTTGCTTTGAATTATAAATAATAAATAATTAGGGAGAAAAATAGATATAGTTTGATATAAAATAAATTTTCCTGTTCCTACAAAACCTCATTTGTATTCTTTAGTAGTAAATGCCATTTCGAACTTCATTGGCATATCCGTACACATTTTTATGAATATTCAAACTTTTATATGTTTAATTATATATCATCTACATACACACATATAGTTCTCATATATAAAGATGCCCCTTTATTATCTAGACCTCAGAATTATTAGCATCACCTGGGAAATTCGTAGAAATGTGAATGTTCAGAGAACTACTGAGTCAGAGTCTTTGTTGTCCAGGAAATTATTTGGTGCAATGAATTTTGAGATGCACAGCCATAGTATGCTTTTTTTTCCATACAGGTTCAATAATGTCGTTCTTCCATTTGCAACTTGCTTAATTTAAAATACATCAATGCATCTGATTGACTCCATATGAGCATACCTTGATGCATCTCTCATGTCATCTAAATGAACGGTGTTTTATCACTTATTTAGTAGTTGTTTTTTTTTATCTTTTCTTGTCATTTTGCTATTGTAAATAATGTCATAATGAGTGTTTTCTGCTCATCTTCATCTTCATGCTTCCGTCAAGAGGCAGCCGAGAATTTTGGAAAGAAGCCCAAGTTTGGAGTTGAACAGACTTTAGGGAACGCTGGCTCAGCTGCTTTTATAAGAGGTTCGCAGAGAAACTGTGGGGATGGAATATTGGAAATGCGTCCTCCTGCTGGAGTGTCTGGCTGGGGCGTGTCTGCCGAAAGAAACACAGGAGGAGAAATACCTGGGGGCTCTTCACACTGAAACAGACCTGCAGTGGACTTACAGACGCGGGTGTCAGCTAACACAGAGGCTTCTCCACCGGCGAACTTATTTCTCCCCGCTCACCCCACCCTACACCAGGTAACCGGTGGCCCAAACAGCGCCTTTAATTTGGTTCCTCTGTGACTCAGCTGCCACCTCCGCTTGGTCTAGCGTGTTAGCACGTTTCAGTACGCGTGCGCCGGAACAGTGTTAGGGTGCTGGGGAAAAAATAGAAGAAAAGACCTTTTTCCTTTGTATTATAGCAGTTGATTTTTATTTTTATTGGTTTTATTTTGGGCGGGGGGGTTGTGTTTTTTAGAGATGTCAAAGGAAGAACAGCACGAGGCAGCGTTAAGCAGGCCAGGGCGGCTTCTTCTGGAGGCTGCCCGGCAGGGGAGAGAGTGGAACTCGGCCCCAGGCGTGCAGGGGGGCCGGGCAGGGGGCACAGGCGGATGGAGGCTGCCCTGCGGGCGGCCGGTCCCTCCCACACGGCGGGGGCTGCGCTGGGGCTGTCACGAGGGCCCATTGCGGTGGGGACTGGCCACGTGCGGTGCGTGAGGCTGGAGGAGAGGAGAGCCCGAGCAGCTCCAGGAGGGGCCCTCAGGGCCGGGGGGTGACACAACAGTGAGGGTCTGTGAACGTCCTTTCTGTTTCCCGTTTCCCTGCAGTCAGGCAGTCGGAGCTGCTTTTCCTTCCTGTCCCACAGCTGCAAGATGGGCTCCGAGGTGGTCGGGACGGTGCAGAGGGCAGCTGGGGTGCACCGGCCGACGTGGCCAGGTGGAGCGTCTTCTCAGAAGGGGCCTCTCTTTTGTCCTGCACGATTCCTGTTGTGAGGGCACCCTCGTGTCCTCAGGGTGCGAGACTGCCCAGTGGCATTTAAAGGAGAATCCGCAGAGACAGTGGAAATGCTCGGCATTATGGATAATTTTCACAGGCATTAAATACTCTTCTTTATTGCTGGAGTTTCAGGAACCCCAATAGCAGTAGTTATTGACAGTGAGCATGATACTTTACAAACTATAGAGAATGAAAATCCATATTTTCTAGTAATTGCTCTTTGCAGCCTGTTGAGAGACTCCACTTTGTTCTAAACGGTGTCATCACTACATCATGAGGGAGCTACTCATTATGAAAATGCACAGTGACATTCCCCACAACACTGCCTTTAATAAAGGAAACAATAGAAACATTCTGAAGATGTAATGTAAGGGAAACAGTTAAATGATTATATTACATTCACAAGATTAAATATGATGCAACCATATAAAGTGTGAGTTTTTAAAATTATTCCTTTTACATGCAACATCTACACCAGGCTGCCCAGGGGGCCCAGGCTGCCCAGGCTGCCCAGGGGGCCCAGGCGGACCAGGTGGACCAGGTGGACCAGGCAGACCAGGCGGACTAGGTGGACCAGGCGGACCAGGTAGACCAGGTGGCCCAGGTGGCCCAGGCGACCCAGGCAGACCAGGCAGACCAGGCAGACCAATAGAGACTGGGAGGAGGTGGCAGGTTGACCGTCTTGGTCGGGGCAGGGTGGGGTGCGGTGTGGGGCACGGTGTGGGGCGTGGCTGGGTGGGCTGGGCTTCCTCTAGGGTGGTGACTGTTCTGACATTAGATAAAGCTGTTGCACCGCACTGTGAGCACACCAAGTGCCACTGGTTGCACACTTTACAGTGGCTAATCTTAAGTTGTGTAAATTCACCACAATAAAAATAAAGTGCAGATAATCACAACCACAAAGAGTGCATATTTTATTCAAAGAAATATAATTTACTCTGAAATTTAGAACACATGTACATGTGAATATCGACGCTAATAAAATTTATTAATAATTTAAAATTTAAATGAACATTTGTGGGTTTTTAAAACGCCATTCTATTGAGATAGATTCACACAACATATAACCCATCCAAAGCATGTTGACTGCACTTGAGTGGCTATGTACTCTCACATCATATATGGTTGCAACCTGGAATTTAAAGAAGTTTCTTAGCATAGAATAATGTTCTCATCAACAGTTTAAGTAAAAACGAGCAGTAAGCAAATTTGTATGCACAGAATGTCATGATTATTAAACAGAAGTATGCAATACTTAATTATTCAGGGTAAGTGTTTTAATTTTCTTCCTAACTGCATATTTTCTATAGCGAGCTTGTATTATTTTTATAGGATGAAAACATGCAAGACCTCTAAGAGCATTTAATAAAATTCATCAATTAAAACAAGAACAAAAACTGCTGAAACCACCGAGTTACTTGCAGAGACCCCTTGGGGGTGGCCATGGGCTCAGCCACTGCTACCAGAGAGAGGCAGGGAGGAGATGCTTGTGCCTCCACTTTTCAGTATTGCTCTGATTTTACCCACTTCTAGTGATGGCTATTTTCCTTGACAAAAAAGTAAAGACTGGACATCAGTAAAAATGGTGGAGAAAAGAACTCCAGATTCTGCCCCTTCATAAAAGGGATTTTTAAAAAAATGGGCAAAATCTGTCAGAATCAACTTTTTCAGAACTCTGGAAATGAACCAAGGACTTATGGCAACCAGAGGAATACTTATTCAAGAAAAAGAGCTGATACCTGTTTTACAATGGTGAACTTTGGAATGGTGAACATGTCAGTACCAGTCCCATCCCCCAGAAAAGTACAAGAGTCATTCACTGATAACTACAAAACCTGCTGAAATAAATTCAATAAGATCTACATGATGAAACTGCATCACATGTTCATGGGCCGGGGATTTACTATTGGTAAGATGCACTATTCTCCAAATTGATCTACAGATTCATTACAATCCATTCTAGTTTGCTAGCTGCCAGAATGCAACACACCAGAGATGGATTGGCTTTTAATAAAAGGGGATTTATTTTGTTAGTGCTTCAGAGGAAAGGCAGCTAACTTTCAACTGAGGTTTTATCTTATATGGGAAGGCACAGGGTGATCTCTGCTGGCCTTCTCTCCAGGCCTCTGGGTTCCAACAACTTTCCCCTGGGTGATTCCTTTCTGCATCTCCAAAGGCCTGGGCTGAGCCATGAGTGCTGAGATGAGGTATGCTAAGCTGCTTGGGTTGTGCTACCTTGAGCTCTCTCAGTTAAGCACCAGCCAATTACGTCAAATATATTCATTGCGGCAGGCACGCCTCTTAGATGACTGCAGATGTAATGAGCAACAGATGAGGTTCACGTACCATTGGCTCATGTCCACAGAAACAGAACTAGGCACTTTCACCTGGCCAAGTTGACAACTGAATCTAACTACCACACAATCCCTATAAAAATTTCAACTTACATTTTTCTTTTCTGAAATGGACAGGTTGATCCTTGAAAATTCATATGCCCTTTTTGGTTTGTAGTGCATTGGAGTAGCTGAAAGGAATAGCTGGAACTGTTGAACTGTGTTCCAATAGCCTTAATTCTTAAAGACAATTGTGTAACAATACAACTTTTACAATGTGACTGTGTGAGTGTGTCTGATGCTCCTTTTATCCAGGGTGTGGACACATGAGAAAAAAAATATGGATAAAAATAAATAAATAATAGAGGGGATAAGGGGTAAAATAAATTGTGTAGATGGAAATACTAGTGGTCAATGAGAAGGAGGGGTAAGGGATATGGGATGTAAGAGTTTTTTCTTTCTATTTATTTTTCTGGAGTGATGAAAATGTTCTAAAAATGATCATGATGATGAATATACAACTATGGGATGATATCGTGAGCCACTGATTGTACACCGTGTGTGGACTGTATGTGTGTGAAGATTTGTCAGCAAAAATATTTTAAAAAGGATATTCATATGGAATTTCAAGGAACATACACTAGTAAAAAATATTGTTAAGGAAACAGAGTTGGAACACTTATGCCTCCCAATGTCACAATCACTCCAAAAGTACAGTAATCAAAGCAATGCTCTACTGGCAGAAGGATGGCTCAATGGAATATAATTTAGGATCCAGAAATAAACCAATATGTTTATGGATAATTGAATTTTAATAAGTTTGCCAAAATAATTCAATGGGGAAATAACAGTATTTTCAACAATTGGTGCTAGGTCAAATGTTTACCTGCATACATAATAATGAATTTGGACCCATTCTTCAGAACATGCACAAAAATGAATACGAAATGAATCAAAGACCTAAATATAAGAGCTAAAATATAAAATTCTGAAGGAAATGTAATGGAAATCTATGTGAATTCAAATTAAGCAACAGTTTCTTACATGTGACACAAAAGGCATGAGCAAAACAAAAAAATGTTTCATTTCATCAAAATTAAAAATGTTTGCCCTTCAAAGGAAACTATCAAGAAAGTGAAAAGACAGCTCACAGAATAAGAGAAAATATTTGCAAATCATATATCTGACAAGGGTCTAGTATCCAGAATATATAAACACATTTTACATTTTAGCAATAAAGACAAATAATCCAATTTTTTTTTAAAAAGTGGGCAAAGGATTTGAATAGACATTTTCTCCAAAGAAGGCCCACAAATGCTGAATGAGCACACGGGAAGGTGTTCAAAACCATCAATCATTAGGGAAAACGCAGTTCAGAACGGCAGCGAGATACCTCTTCACACAAACTAGATGGCTATAATTTTTAAGAAATGAATAATAGAAAATGTTGGTGAGGCTGTATAAAAATCGGAGCTCATATGTTCTTGATGGAAGCGTAAAGTGATGCAGCCACGTTACGTTTGGAAATTGGTTGAGCAGTTCATAAACATTTCACTATATGATTGACATATGACTCAGTAATTCCAGCCCTGGGTATATACTCCAGAGAATCGAAAAAGTATGTGTACACACACACACACACACACAGAACTTGTAAATGGCTGTTCCACCAGCTGAGGAATGGACAAACAGAAGGTGATGTGTCCATACGATGAAGTACTATGGTGCCCTGAAAAGGAAGTATGCACCAATTCACACTGTGACATGGATGGGCCTTAAAGCATGGTGCTCAGGGAAAAGCCCGTGGCGGCAGATGGTACCATCTCGGTGAGGTGAAGTGCTCCTGGTAAGTGGTTGTGTAGAGAACAGTAATTGGTGGTGATCGGAGGATGAGGCTGGGCGGCTGGGCCTGGCTTCTAGCAGGTGTGGGATTTCTTTCAGGGGTGATGGGAATGATACGGAGAAGGCGGTGGTGATGGTTTCACATTGCAGTGGATATGCTAAAAACCACCCAGGGACACAGTTTAAAATGGTGAATTTTATGTTATATGAATTTTATTTCAGTAAAAAAGAAACTGAAAGCTTCATCTTTCTCTCAAAACTCAGGGCCTCACTTTGTTTCCAATCCCTTATAGGCTCCTAATATGACATGTTCTCCTGTAAATTCCAATAAACCCTAATAAGAGAAAATATTTGCAAATCATATATCTGACAAGGGTCTAGTATGCAGAATATATAAACACATTTTACATTTTAATCCTGCACTCTGATTAACTCTTGTTAATCCTGTACTCTGGATATTTTTAATATAGTGTTTTAAATTAAATTTTTATGATAACTTTTTAATTAATTTTGCCAGTCTCGTGTGTCATTTTTCATGACTTTGTCCCAAGTAGGGAGACTCGGTCAGTCCCCTTAGAAAGTGTTACTGTGCAGTCAGCTCAGGAAGAATGCTAGTCTCTGTCCAGTTCTTGATTTTACCACAATATTCAGGAATATCTCCATTTATCTATTTTGTGAAAATGATGGCAAAAAGTCAATGAGAAAAATAACTACTTGCAGGCAAAGGTTTAGTTGTTTGGCTATTCTCCTTTTCCCTGACATTCTCAACACACGGAATGTACAGAGAAACTGAGAACACAGGTTTATAGTTTATAGTAGGACACAGGTGAGGTGATAGGATGACAAAGGTTGATGGAGTGGAGAGGTTTTGGAGGAAGGGTTCACAAAACCGATAACTTAACCTTAGAAAAGAAAAGATTAAAGTAGTGCTTTTCAAAATTTCTTTTAGTACGAGGACTTTGATTTTGTGACAATTAAATTCCTAAAAGGCAAAGCTGATAAGAAGTAGAGCTGCTGTGGCTGAAGCAAAGCCTCCGGTTCTTCAGTCTCAGCTCCTCTATTTCGGGATCTTTTCTGGGGTCACGGCAAAGCGATGTACAGAACACAGGAGAGTGTCAGATGCTCTAAATTCTGTTAGGTGGGATAAATGAGAACAATTCATGTTAGCCTAGAGACAAAGAGTAGGTTACAAAAGAAAGGGTTTGAAGACAATTAAAACAACACAACGTATAACTTGCATATAGCAAAACAGATGGCATAGTGTCAAATAATTATTTTCCTAATACTAATGATCATATCTACTGGTTATTGAGTGCTTCCCATGGCGATGGCTTAGAACTTGGAAACCGGAGTTCCACCTCTCCTACTTGCTAACCGTTTCACCTTGGATTAATAATCTACCATGATTCAGTTTCTTTATTTGTAAAAAGGGTACATAATAGTGTTTACCCCATAAAGATTTTTTTGTGTTTTCTTTTTTGCAATATGAGTAAATGATTTAATACCTGTGATGCATTAAGTACAAAGCCTGACATCTGGGTAGTTCTAAAATGAGTAAATAATACACAGAAGCATACATAAATGCATAACATAAATGCATACATAAATGCATAACAAATAAAACTGCAAAGTTTGCAGATGTGTGAAATTCAGTTACTTGTAAGATTGAAAGCATAGAGGTTTAATGACAAATGAGACTTTGGTTAAAATATCTGTCTTATTGCTAAAGAAGTAAAGTTTAACACTGTATCTGGTAAGGACTTTGTGACATCCTTTATTTCAAGACAAGTACGTGGACATTTTCTCATATGTGATTCTTAGGTTTAATTTCTTGGGAACATAAATTGTTCAAATTAAATTTCCAGCATCAGAGTTCTGATATATGTGGACTTACTCCCAATACACAAAATTGTGAGCGCTGGAAACAGACACCAGATCTGCTAGTTTTGGTAGCAATAATGGATGAGAAGATCAGCGAGGAGAAGAGTCAAGCCAGGTAAACACCAGCAATTGCAGACGGTAGATATAGGCGTCCTGGGGCCCGACAGCAGACAGGAACTGCCCTGGTTGAAGAAGGGCTGGGTTTAGGATTGAAACGGCTCAGTTCTCAGCTTTAGTAGCTTTTCATCTATATGGGAACGAACCCAGTGTGTGCCAGTGTGGACCCAGCAGACATTTCCTGGCAGCCTCCCAGGACTGAATTTCAGACTAGCATCATAAAGTCTTTGCACTTGATTTGACACAATCAGTTGTCTTCATTCCATAAATTGTCCTTTGACATCACAATGGTGATAAGTCCAAGAAAGACTTCCAGGATTGCCACGCATGTTCTATGCTGAGTCCCCTTTGGCAGATGCATTATTCAAATGCATCTTCTGAATCACAAGACTTCTTAGCCTACCCCTTTCTTCCACACGGAATACTGACTTATTAAGAGCAAGTGAAAGTTCTAGGAATTTTATTTTCTTAGTAATATTTGTCTGGTAAATGGTTTCAGGGTAAGAAATTCAGATTGCAGAGGTCCCCTCATCAGTGCCCCCTTATCCCCCCATCTATGCGTGAGAAAAGCAGACAGTCCTCGTGCCACACTTCTAAGGTGCTGCTGCTTTTGTGGGTAACACAGGCAAGCTAGTGCACCTGGCTTTAACAGAGTGTTCTTAGAGCCTGAATTCGAAAAGATGGGTCAATGAGCTAATGAGTTGAAAGGATCAGCTGGTACATCGGCGCAGTGTATTTTATCAAATCTAAAGTGTAAAGTGTTAGACGTAAGTGTGACAATATTTCTGACCTAATTACTGTCACCTTCAAGGTCATAAAATCTATCAGATGGTTTAAGGAAAGAAATAGTGAAGAACTTTGATTCTACATCAGAGGTCAAAGGACTTGTAGGGGATGAGACAATGGTTCTGGCTTCTTTTAAAGACATCTGTTAGAATAGAAAAAAGTTTGATTAGTAAAAACAAAACAAAGATAGTATGTCTATGAAGTTGAGTATAAGGGTGAACATGGAAGTATAGAAGAGCATGGAAGATTATCAGTTGATTTGCTGTTTAGCTGAATGAGTGATTCATACATTTATTCACACAGCAAATGGTGATTGTGTATGTATTAAAGTCTGCAAGTTTGCCTCAGTCTCTTTTCCACCCTCATGTCCCATCACTGATATTTGCATATCCCACGCTCCACTGTGTTGACGATTCGCAGTTCCAAGAATTCAATAGGACCTTTTTATGTTTCTAGAGAGTTGACTGCATGTTAATTTGGGGTGCTCTGCCTCATTTCCCTACCTGGGATTCTCCTAGTCATTTTTAGAGACTTGTTCACACGTGACATCTGTGACATCACTTACGATTCCTTAAGGCAGTCAGTGTGTCATTGACCATGTCCCTACAAGAATCTACAGCTTTGAAAGCACACTCTTCTACAGATTTTAAGAGGTAAACAAGCCACCTAAGTTACCTAAGTCCCAACCAAATTGTTTCATAGACATTGAAGAAAAGAATCTCATGAGAGTAAGGAAATAAGTGGGAAAACTGATCCTTTAGGGAAAAAAAAGTAGAAGAAAGAAAGGAACTTGAAAATACAAATTAGCACCCCACAACTCTCAGGAGAATAATGCACCCATCACAAGGAGATCAGGAATAGCTGGCAAAGCAAAGGGAATACGTTCCAGGCAAAGGGTCTGTGAGTGGAGATTGATGGGCTAGGACCTGGAGGGTGGGTGGAGGGCACGGGAGCAGAGCTGAGTTTGAAGCGTTTGAGCTAATAAAGTCTCTAACTACCTCCGCCCCAGGCAGGTGATTCACAGCCTCTCTACTTTCAAGCCCATTAATGCCCTGTTTAAAATATCCAGGAGATGGTTTCTCTACTGCTTTGCACACTGGATTTACAGGGAGGATTTAGTGGAATTCTCCCCTCCTCCAATAAATCATGCTATGAATATCGATTGTGGTGCCTTCTACTTATCTAAAAGTTTTATGTGGATTATGAGAAAAAATATAAAAGCAGCGACTGCTTCAGTGGAAGGATTTGGAAGGGAAGGATCTTGCTGAGAAAACAGATCTGTGATATGTTCTAAAATATGCAAGGCCGGTGTTCATTGTGAGGGATGAGTGTATTAGGCTGACTGCCGATGGAGCCGATTTATTAGGTGCTTTACAAGTGCTAAACTGCCTTAAATCAATAGTTTGCAAGACAGAAGGAGTTTGGGCGCAATAAGTCATCATCTTAATGAAATATAGTTTATTCAAAAACTATTAAACAAGAGGTTGCTGTCAAGAAAATTGTTCACTTATTCAGAGCTAAACAAAACCATCTATTTCAGAGGAGAAAAATCAATAGACTTCTGTGGCCTGTCGTGTAGCTCAAATATATAAATATGCAGAGTTAAAATTACCCTTTGACGGCCAGTCTGGCTACCCTAGCTTGCCACTCTTACTTATTTGCTGAAAAGAACTACATGGAGTTTGCCCAAGGAAGGTATAGAAAGAAATGGTCACTCTCTCCCTCCTCTCTTTTCTCCCTTTTTCTTCTCATCTTCTTTCCTGCCATTTGTGGAGCACCTATTATGCTCCAGATATTGCCCCGGAAGATTTTGCACACTATTTTAGTTACTATTTAAAGCGATGCTGAGCAATTGGCATTTATTACCCTAAGGCACTGACTAGGAACAGGGTTGGGGACTGTGTGGTGTCCTGACACTGTGCGTGCAGTGAGTGGAGACGTGGGCACGGGATGTGTGCGTGTGAGCACAGCTCACTTCGATGGAGGTCTGGTGGACGCTGCCTCGGCCTCTTCACAGGCATACCATGTGCCTCATGCCACCGGGGCCCATTGCATCCAGGGCAGCGTGTCCCAGCCGGACGCTTCATCAGCATCGCCAGAGCCCCGGTCAGGAATGCCCAGGACAGGAGAGGAGGGGCACACTCTCCCGCTCTCTGTTTCGTCTTCCCTTCCTTTCTCTTTCTCTTCTCCCTCTCTTGATTTCTTTCACTTCTTCATACATTCTTTCTTTCTGTCCTTCTTTCCATCCTTCTTGTGGGGATTTCAAACTTGGGAAAATTTCAGATAATATCTATCTTAAGTTGCTGGCTGGAATGCTTGGATTTTGAAATCTATCATTAAACCTTCATCTCTTAATAAAGGAATGAGGAAGAAATCACAGATTTTTTTCTCCATGCAATATAATCTTTCCTTTCTCTGCATCCCATTTTCTTTCCTTCTTCTTCTGTGACTTTTTGTTAATGCCATCAGAATGCCCCTGCCCCTCACCACTTAAGTCACGTTAGAGCTGTGCTTTAATACTCTTTATTAAGTTCATCCATTTGTTCATGTATTTAACCAATATCTGAGTGTGTGTGTGACTGGCATACTGCTGCTTAGTTGTTATGGAAAGTCTGTGAGGTACACACTTATATTTATACCACTTCATATTTATACCACCTTTTACGGATGATAAAACAGGAGTGTTAACTTGAGTGGAAGTGGCTCACTCATAACTTCATTCAAAGTCTTATTCTTTCCCAGGGGTTTCCATTTGTGGCTCACCAGGTCCCTTAATAACTCATAATATTCCTCATAACACCCATGACTCAGCACATCCATTCTTTTATTTAACAAATATTTTTAAAAATCTCTTCTGTGTATTTTGTGCTGGGATAAAATGGAATGTTAAAAACAGACATCAAGCCTGGCTTCCTTAAGCCTCCAGTTTATTGGGGAAGACAGATGTTAATCAAATACCCAGAATATATAATAAATGCCATGAAGAAAACCTTAGATTGCTATGGGAGAACAAAATAAGAGGGGCAGGTCCTTGTAGGGTCAGCACAGTTCCTGTTGTAGGTGAGGTCTGGCTGATTCCTAAAAGCTGAATGAGCATAAACCAGGTGATGAGGGAGGGCTCCCGAGGCATGTGCAGGGGCCAGGGCTTCAGCAAAGGCCCTGAGGCAGCAGGAATGTGGCACCATTAAGGAAAGGAAAGACAGCGGGAGCTGCTGGGCAGAGAGTGCTCGGGAAAGCAGTTGAAGACGGGGCTATGCAAGAATAAAGTGCAAAGCCACCAACGGGGCTGCAGGCTGGGCAAGCACTTTGGTCTTCACCCTTGAGGAGGGGTGCAGGAGGGCTCCCACAGAAGAGGGATGCGGCGTGACACACGGCCGCTACACGGCCTTGCCTTCTACCCAGTGCCACTCTCGGGGCTGCGACACACTCTCGCCAGACTGTCACAGCCTGTCCTGACTCCACTGCACGAGGCTGTCCACTGCTCACCTCTGCTGATTGCATGCGCGTGTGGCCCTCCTGGGAAAGATGCAAAGGCGAAGTGAGCTCATCCACTGTGCTTTAAAGGCCCACTCTAGTGGGGCCAGCAGACAACTCTGTCCTTGGCTTTTGCAGGAGTGATTTTATTTTATTTATTTTCTGGTCCAAGTATAATTAAATAACTGGGTAGTTAAGAAATGGTGAGAGAGAAATTGTAAAAGAGGAGTGATTCTAAATAACATGGTGGATGAGGCAGTGCAGAGCCACAAAAGAGAGGCATTATGGCATTTATCAAAGGACCTGGAGTATGAAATGAGTAGCATTAAAGCAAAATGGCTGTAAATGACCTGGTGATTAATTGGAATGAAAGAAACAAAGATGAGGCGATACATTCAGCCTTTAAACAAGGGCTGGGGAAACCTTCCCTTTCCTCGGAGGCAGTAACAGTGCAACTCAAGGTGACGAGTGTGAGCCATAAGCCTTTTGCGTCTTCAGCCAAGGCCTTGGGTCACTGACTCCCTCCCCCAACAGCCCATTGACAGGCTGCAAAGTTTTTCTTGAAGAATTCCACGCCAAGTATTCTAAAGCACAACTCGAGTCACTTGTATCTTTCCTGACAAATGGACGCTCAACCCTTAAATTAAGTAATGAATCGTATGATGCAATTTACTTTTGTCTGTGCTTTGAATAGGACTGTCTGAAATAAATGCTTTTCATTGCTTTCCCTTCCCTAGAAGTTTCAAATAATTGATTTACTCTCCCCAGCTACCATTTATTGAAACAATAGTTTTTAGCCTATTAGTTTACATTTCTAAAAAATCCATGTGCTGGGGATTGAACAGTCTCTTCAATAAATGGTGCCTAGAGAACTGTATATCCACATGCAAAAGGTAAAAGAGGATCCATATCTCATACTCTGTAAAAACATTAACTCAAAATGGATGAAAGACCTAAACATTAGATCTAAGACCACAAAACTTTAAAAAGAAAATGTAGGGAAATATCTTATAAATCTCATAATAGGAGGTGGTTTTCTAGATCTTACACCCAAAGCATGAGCATTCAATAAATAAATAAATGAGAACTCCTCAAAATTAAACACTTTCGTGCATCAAAGAACCTTGTCAAGAAAGTAAAAAGACAGCCTGCCTATGCAATGGTAGATAGTATTTGGAAACGATATATCAGCTAAAGGTCTAGTATCCAGAATATATAAAGAGATTGTTCAACTCAACAACAAAAAGACAAACAACCCAATTACAAAATGAATAAAAGACATGGACAGACACTTCTCAGAAGAGGAAATACAAATGGCTAAAAGACACATGAAAAGGCACATGAAAAGATGCTCAACTTCCCTGGCTGTCAGGGAAATGCAACCCAAAACCACAATGAGATATCATCTCACACCCACCAGAATGGCCATTATCAAAAAAACAGAAAACACCAAGTGCTGGAGAGGATGTGGAGAAAGAGGCACACTTATCCACTGTTGGTAGGAATGTCAAATGGTACAACCGCTGCGGAAGGCAGTTTGGTGGCTCCTCAGGAAGCTAAGTATAGAATTGCCATATGACTCGGCAATACCATTGCTAGGTATTTACTCAGAGGACATGAGGGCAAGGACACAAACTGGCATTCACACACCAATGTTTATAGCAGCATTATTTACAATTGCCAAGAGATGGAAACAGCCAAAATGTCCATAAATGGATGAGTGGCTAAACAAGCTGTGGTATATACATATGATGACATATTATGCTGCTGTAAAACAGAATAAAGTCATGAAGCATGTAACAACATGGATGGACCTAAAGGACATTATGCTGAGTGAGATTAGCCAGAAACAAAAGGACAAATACTGTATGGTCTCACTGATATGAACTGACATTAGTGAATGAATTTGGAGAATTTCAGTTAAGAACAGAGACCATCGGTAGATAGAAATAGGGTAGATATTGGGTAATTGGAGCTGAGGGAGTACAGATTGTGCAACAGGACTGACTGTAAAAACTCAGAAATGAATAGCACAATACTAACTAAGTGTAATACGATAATGTTATAACACTGAATGAAGCTGAATGTGAGAAGGATAGAGGGAGGAGACCTGGGGGCACAAATGAAATCAGAAGAAAGATAGATAATAAAGGCTGAGATGGTATAATCTAGGAATGACTAGACTGTACAATGATAGTGACTAAATGCAAAAATTTAAATATGTTTCTGCATGAGGAAGAGCAAAGGAATGTCGATACTGCAGGGTGATGAAATTAAATGATAAAAAAAAATCCAAATGCTTTTTAATGCATGTTACTCCAAATCCTGTTTTACATGGTGGTATAATGCAAACACACACAATCAGTGAATGAGCTTGCATTGTGCATTATCTATCAATGCGTGTGTCCAGCTGTGTGTGGCACAGAATGTGTTCTGAAGCCAATCATGGTGATGTGTTTCAAAAGGGGCTTTCATGGGTGAAGATGTTTGCCAACCTGGCACTATAACTGTGAAGCTGTGTGACCTTCAACAAGCTGCTGCACCTCTCTGGACCCTCCTTCCTCTTCGCAAATAAGAACAGCAGCTATCACAACTTTGAGAGGCCTAGGGAGTACAATTGCACTCAGTACGCTGTCAGCAAGTGGCACTCCAGCCCCTCTTTTATACATAATTTCACCCAAACTAGATAGTATTTAATGATTCTAACAAAGAAAAGAGCTGGCAAGATTCAAATTGTATTCCTACCAAATGGTATGGGTGAATAAAGAGGCATAAGATGCTAATGAAAGCCTCCTCTAACTTCTCCAGGCTATTAAATTCAGCTGTAAATAGCAAAGCTCCACCCTCCTTCACAGGCATTTTCAATACTTCAGCTTGGCCTCCTTTCTTGAAATACCTCCCATCCCAGCTTCTTTACTTTCGCTTCACACATAGAGTTCTGGGCCCAGCTGGAACTCCAAAGTGTTAGGAGAGGAATGAAAAAAGTATTAGCATTTGACATTCTGTGCACATCATAATTGTGAAAACTCCCTGCCTAGGAGAATTTATAATCTGGACAATAAATGTAAGGAAGACACTTTGGCACTTAAAAAATAACCCAAAATTAATCCTTCCAGGCCCAGTCAGTTTAGAAAAATGAAAGAAGTAGTGATTTGAGGAGAGTTTTTTTCACTCTTTTCTGGGCAAGGCTTTAATTACAATCATTATCATGAACATTATTTTAAGAACATCATCAAAATTTCTGTAAGCAGAATGCTGCTTTTCAGTGCCCCTGCCTTCTTTAAGCTCATGCAGAATAGAATGGATGTCCATGTGGGCTTTCCAGGTGGGGAACTTGTCGCTCGTCTGCACACAGCACTCAATGGAGCTGGAGCATTTCCCCTGCTCTCCACCTTGGAAACTCCCCTTTGACCTTCAAACCCAGCTCATCTGCAGTCTCTTTTAAGAAGCCAACCTGACCGCTTCTGCACCTCTAAGCCAAGTCCTCCCCTCTCTGTTATCTTTGCGTTCTATCCTACTGAACGACCACCACCTGCCAGGGACAATGTTGCACATTTTGCTCACGTTCTATGGTCCTATCCCATGAGAATGGTTGAAGTAGTATCTCCATGTGACTGGTGTTGAAATCCAAGTGACCTGGGCTAAGTCCCTTGCCCACGGTGTCTGGAACTGACTTTGAATCCAGATACTTCTGTCCTCAATGTTTGGGCCTTATCCCAAACTCCTTTGCTTAGAATCCCTCCTCCCACCTAGATGGGGCTCAGCCATGACACAGACCATTCCGATCTGAGGGATGCGTGTGTGGAGGAGCTGATCCCACCAGATCACAGCCCAGCATCACAGTCCAGTAGCGCTGATGGCAGACAGTCGGGTCTGCGTTCAGTTCTCCAGCTCAGCCAGGAGGGCTGAGGGCGTGGCTGACTGGGTTAACTACTGGGAGCTGAGTTTTCCTCATCTGCCATCACAGGCACACATGCACACACAGCCATTTCTACTTTTCATTGTTGTGATGGTGAATTGAGATCTTTTGTAAATTGATAAGTCCAATGCCTGTTCTGTAGTGTCAGAGTGAATTATGATTATCATCATAAAGACAGAAGATGTCAAACCAGAAGGGATAATGTGTGAGGAAATCTGCGTGCACTTGTAGCCCCCTCTCTTTTATGTTCTCCTGTGAAATCTTACTATTAATGTATTTGTCCATTTACTAATTCATTAACTCATTCATCAAATGCTCATTAAGCAGGAACTCTGTGCCAGTCACTATTCCTTGTCATTCTTTAAGTTTAATCTTTTTTGTTTTTTTGCATACGTGTGGTGGGGTTCAAATTTCATTCTTTTTCCATGTAATTATCCAAATATTGCCGAACCATTTGTTGATTTTTGGGGGGGGGGCAGGAGTGTATGGGCAGGGAATCAAGCCCAGGTCTCCTGCATGGCAAGTGAGAATTCTACCACTGACCTACCCTCACACCCCCAATTTTTAATTTAAAAAAAAAAATCCTAACTCATTTCTTTAAAGAAGCACTTCCCACATACCCTATATTAAAGAAGGCCTCTATTTTAATTATTTTCTTAGCACCTTATTTTTTGCCTTCATATGTATTTATAATAATTTTGTTTCCTGCTTACCTGCCTTTTGTCTAACTCCCCCATGGAAGACAGGACTTGGCTTGTCATTATATTTGGTGAATCATTAAATATTGAATGGTATGAGCTGAAAGAGTTTGAAGGTTGCCAAATGAAAGGATGCAGAATAATTTACCAAAAATGGAAGGCCAATGTAAAGAAATAACTATTAGGTAGATAAAAGCAAGGAAAAGCAGCTAAATAGCAAATGAAATATCTCTAATCTAAAGGAGAAAAGTAAAACTATTATCACAAATTTCACTTTCTCCAATACAAAAGGAAATAAAGTACAGTAAAAGCTGGTGAGACTTTTTAGTTACAAAAGTAGTCTAGAAAAGGGGCCAAAGAAAGAAACAAAATAATGTGGAGCAAACGGCCCCTATTTTTAGAAACTATTCCATTCCTTAAACTCATCTTCCCCCTACATATTACTTAAACCTACTGGAAGAGGCCTCTGATGGCAGCAATGACCATTGCTGAAGGCTACTTTTAAGGAATCGGTTTTGCAGTGATTTTCTTCTAAAACTTCACTTTCATCCTTTGATGCATTTCAGTCATTTAGCAACCATATATCATTTTTAGAGAACAAAAGGCTTATTTTCTTTATAAAAGAGAAATCAAATTATGTGAGATTATAATGTTAATTCAGGGAGATGGAGATAAAGATTATTGCTACATTCTTCTCTGTAATTTTCTGTACAATGTCAATTGAAAAGCGCAGAGAAAATGGTGAAGTATCCAAAGCAAGTATTTACAATAGTTCTTGTGGTTCCCTAATGGTGTTTCTGTGCCAGCTCAGTGGGGCATGTTTGGGAGATGAGTGGGTCAAGTTTGCAGGATCAGAAATAAGAGATACCCCCTGTCCAGTGACTCATTGTTGAACTTACAACACAACAGTATAAACGTATTTGTTTATAAGTGTCTGTTCTACCAGAATAGGAGGCACCTAGAATACAGAGTTGTTTTATTTCTTCACTTTGTACAGGTCTTAACACATTATCAATATTTAATAACAATTTTTTGAACCGACTCCGAAGGCTTAGCTCTGTCGTACTAATGTCACTTTGTTTTTCCCGATAAAGACATTTTTCTATTGTTTTCCCCTTCTGCCATAGAGTGTGGTCTTTCCTGCTGTAAGAATAATGTTCACAGATGACAGAAGCCCTCACATATTGCCAACTTAGGTGAAATACTTCCTGGGGCTTCCTCCAAATAGGAACAGGGCTCAGAATCTCATCACAAGCTCCATTTAATTACTTCCCAACCCACGGGGCTGGTTTTCCCGTGATGCTGCTGGTGCTCCTGGGCTAGCCGAGGGAGTGGAATGAAGTGTCCTGGCATTTCAGTGGGTGTGTGTGGGTGATAATTCAATCTGCAGGAGATCATAGCTTTTGAAATAATGATTCTCTTGACTGCCAACTTGAAGGGCAATCAGAATATTTGGACACTCATTCCAACTCAGAGAAATGTGGCTTATCTTTCGTCCTTCATTACAGGCTGATGTGATTGATTTCACACTTCTAGAACCCCAGCGAGTGGCACACAAGTGTGCCTCATTCAGGTAGCACCACGCTTTCTGTTGTTTTAATTTTAAACACGTGTAAGTTTCCTTTAAATGCGCACTCTGCTATAGGTAAATTTATTCACTTTAAAAGTATATGCACATGGGGCAGGCCGTGGTGACTCATCAGGCAGAGTTCTCGCCTGCCATGCTGGAGACCTGGGTTTGAATTTAGACTATAGATTACCAGGATGAGGGAGGATATGGGGAGCTAATTCTAATTTTTTGCATATTGTTTAGGAAGGTTGATTGTAAATGTTTGGATATGGATAGAGGTGATGATAGCACACTTTTCCAGGTATAATCAACAGCACTGAATTATGGGTGTGAGTGCAGTTGTCAGAAGTTCAGGGTGGCGTGTGTCCCTAGATGGAAAGCTAGAGGACAAAACTGGGGCTCTGTAACATAGTGAACCCTGCTGTGGGCAAGGACTGTCATTAATGGTACAAATGCCCTAGAATGTTCCTCCATGAACAACACCCGATGAGCAACATGATTGCCAGGTATTAATTATAGGGTAGTATACAGGGAGAAGTACAACTGATGCGATCTATGGACCATAAGTAACAGTAATGTTACTTAATTTTTTTTCATCAATTTTCACAAAGGTACCATATGAGTGCTCAGTGTCAATAATAGAGGAATATAGGGTTGGGGACTTTTATTTTTGAGGCAATGAAAATCTTCTCAAATTGATTGTGGTGATGAATGCACAATGCTGTAATTGTACCGAGACCCATTGATTGTAAACTTAAATTGTATGGTGTGTTAATAAAATTGTTTATTTAAATAAGTATATGTCTTATTTTCCTATCATATATAATACCATATTATATACTTTAATATTAAAAACTGAGAAAAAGTATAAATAAAAGTTTAAATAATTTCTTCTCACATCCCAGCAGACCAATTTGTGGGTCCATAGAGTGGAGCACTCACTTTGAGACCTTTGGCTAAAGTCTGGAATCAGACTGCAGAGTTGAGTGAGAAGTATTGTCCTTGCAAAGATATGGTTCTGAAAGACAGGGCATTTTAGTTTGCTAGACATGCCAGAATACAATGCACTGGAAATGGATCTGCTTTTATAAAGGGGATTTATTAAGTTACACATTTACCATTCTATGGCCATAAAAATGTCCAAACTATGGCATCCAGAGACAGATACCTGGACTCCAAAGAAAAGCTGAATGATGTCCAAGTTTCCTCTGTCACATGGAAGGCATGTGACCAGAGTCTGCTGGTTCTTTCTGAGCTTCTCTGGGACAACTCTCTCCAGATTCTGGCTTGCTTAGCACCTCACAGAAAGGCACATGGTGATGTCTATGGGCTCTGGTTCCTGTCTAGCTTTTGTCAGCTCTCTCAACTTCTGGCATCTCCTGGGTTTTTTTTCTAAACATCTGCATCTAAACTTTCTCCTAAATGTTTCCCTGTTGTTGGCTCTTATAAGAATTCCAGTAAACTAATTAAGACCAACCTTAAATGGGCAGAATTACAACTCCATTCAATCAAAGTTTCACACCCACAATTGAGTGTGTCATATCTCCATGGAAACACTCCACTCAAGAGGTCCCACCCTACAATATTGAATCAGAATTAGAAGTACTTGGCTTTCCTGGGATACATAACTGTTTCAAACTCTGAACTCCCAAAGGACATGTTTACCATACATTCACTCCTTCACACACACACACAAAAGCCTTGGATGATTTCAGTACCAAGGCAAATACAGTTCAAAGTCAAAAACAGTACAAAATCTCATCAAAGTCAGTTATGGTTTTTTTCTAAGGAAAAATTCTTCTCTGGCTGTTGACCTGTGAAATTGAGCAACAAGTAATCTGCTTCCAAAATGCAACAGTTATAGGGTAAACATGCCCATTGCCATAGGGCAGATAAAAGGAAAACAGAGGTCACTTGACCCAAACAGTTCCAAACTTGCAGGGCATACTCCATCAGATTTCAGTGTCTGAGAACCATTTATTCTACTTGCAGCTTCAGAGAGAAACAGTCCCATCCTCTGTAAGGGCTTACACAGCACATCTGTTCTCTCCAAATGCTGAGATGGTGGTTGCAATATTGGGGAACGTTGGGTAGGACACTTTTTTTTCTCAGCACCACCCTCTCCAAGCATCGGGGTAGCACTCAGACTGTCTTCTATCTCTGAGGCACACACTCAATCCCTCCAGAACAAAAGAGTGGCCACCAGGCTGCCCCAATCTCCAGTTTATGTGCTCCACCCTCCCTGAAGCCTGAGGCACCAAAACTCTTTCTGAACATTGAGATGGAGGACCTCCCCTTTGCCTTCAGGGCAAACTCACCCTTTCCACATGCATTGATAGGTCCACTCTCCTGGCCTGAGATTTCTTAGCTTCAGAACTTAGTTTCCATGTTTTGCCTTTAAAAACATTTTTCCTTCAATCTGTCCCTTTTTTGTCCCTTCTTGTCCAGACTGGCAGTGGTTTCTTCATACAGCTCTAGCAAGAAACTTGTCAGTTTTCCATGCAGTATACATAAATCACACCCATCAGACAATAAGATTTTCCACAAATCCATTCTGGATAGCTCCATCTGCACTTATGGCTTCTGCTGAAATGACTGATGGGTTCCATGTTTGGTGAAATCCTCACATGGGGCCTTAGCTGCTGGAAGACTAGGATTTCTCAGACCGTAAATTTCTGGTTTCTTTGTACCCAAGAGTTCTGTTTTCAACTTAGCCTTTTCCTGACACAATTTACAATAATCTGAGAAGAAAAACCAGTCTGCTTTTTCCACATTTAGTTTGGAAACTCCTTCAGCTAAGTATCACAGCTCATTGCCTTCAAATTCTGCCTTCCATCCAATACCAATACTTAATTTTGCCAAATTTTCTGCCACTTTAAAAGAAGTGTAGTCTTTTATTCCATTTTGCAAGGACACATTCATGATTCTGTCTAAGACCTCATTGGAAATATCTTTGTTTATATAAAGTCTCTTTAAAACAATCTAGGACTTCTCTATCATGCAATTCACAATTGTTCCAGAACCTTCCCCTTATCCATGTAAAATGCCATTGCAATATGTTTGTTATTTGCAAACTGTAGCACCCTACTTCTCTGGTACCAAAATCTGTTTCAATCTGCTAACACTGCCAGAACGCAATATACCAGAAATGAATCAGCGTTTATAAAGGGGATTTGTTAAGTTACAGGTTAAAGTTCTATGCCCATAAAAATGTTCAAGCTATGGCAGCCAGAGAAAGATACCTTGCCTCCAAAGAAAAGCCAAATGGCATCATGGTTTCCTCTGTCACATGAAAGGCATGTGGCTGGTGTCTGCTGGCCCTTTATTAGCTTCTCTGTAGCAACTTTCTCCAGGTTCTTGCTTGCTTAGCACCTCATGGAAAGGCACATGGTGGCATCTGCTGGGCTCTGGTTCCTGTCTAGCTTCTGTCAGTTCTCTCAGCAGCTGGTGTCTCCTGGGGTTTCAACACTTCCAGTCTGCATCCAAGATTTCTCCCAAATATTTCCCTGTGTCAGCTCTTTAAAGGACTCCAGTAAACTAATAAGACCCATTTCAGATGGGCAGAGTTACATTTCCATCTTATCAAAGGTTCACACCCATGATTGTGCATGTCACATCTCTGTGGAAGCAATCTATACAAGAGGTCCCACTCTAAAATGCCAAATCGGGATGAGAAGAGCATGGCGCTCTTGGGTCCACAATTTCAAACAGCACACAGAGGGAGTCATTTACCCACCTGTGCTTCATCTGCCCCCCATCAAATGGTCTTCTCTTGTCCCCCAGGCAGCCACTTCACTCCCACTTCTGGCAGTATGTCACACTTTGTGTACCCCTGTTTAGCCCTTTTTGCATTTCCTGGTGGCTATTGTATATCTGTCTACACAGGCAATTTCTCCTGGAGCTTGGCAATGTACTTTCCACCTAATTATTTAAGACTCCAGGAATTTTTTCAAAGAATGACAAGACATTTATGGTGTGCTTTGTCTTGTGTTTCTTGTCATTTAAAAATATTAATTAAACTCTGCATATGTACAAATGACTGGTTAGAGAAAGCATTCAGTGAATATTAGCACATGTCATTGGTGATGGTATCTTGAAAGGAATAAAACATTCTATGAGCAACAGACTTTAGAGGGTTTTCTATTTGTATGCCATTTTTCTTGGCATTTAATCAAAATCAAAGTGTTAATTCTTGTTTTTCTTAAAGAGATGCATTTCTTTTCCATAAAATACCCACCTTGAGATATTATAGGTGCACTGTCCCACATTTAGAAGTTATTGATCACAGTTTCCTAAATTGTGGTCTGGTGTATTCTGGTATCCACTTTTGTGTTTTCCTTCCTATTGCCTCCAAATCCTAACCCTAACCCTAACCCTAGTTGATTCCCGGAAACAACTGCTAGAGGGATACAAATTGTTGAGTGCAACAAAATGCCACCTATGCAAAGAGTTGGCAAAACCCTTCACCAATTAATAATTTCCCTACTAAAGGGTGGATTCTGAGGATCTATGCAAAGATCAGGTTAAAGATGCAGAGAATCTATATGAATCTCAGAATCCTAACCCATTAGGTCAGGTCATGACTTTAAAACGTGTTCCCAAATTCTTGTAAAATCCTCCCATACAAGTGGAAGTTTAATTCCTCTTTCCTTAAATATGGGCTGGCCTTAGTGATTCTCATCTAATGAATGGAATGAGGTAGACCAGATGCAGTTGGACTTCTGAGGCTGGGTTAGAAATGGGGATTCATCTTCTATATGCTTTTCTCTCTCTCATTACTACTTAATATTTATGGCATTGGATCTCTGAGCCTCTATGTTAGACATCTGGCCCCAAAACCACCATGAGGGGAGACCCCATAGGGCACAGTGCTGGAAGGGGTAGCCCAGACATTCCAGACCCTAGCCACTGCTGAAGCCAAGAGAAGTGGTGATGACCTGTCCCTACCCATCACCACCTAAACTGTAGATCCATGAGCAAAGTAAATATTGCTAAAGATTGATGCCATCATATGTAGGGGTGACTTGTCATGCCAATATAGGTAGGCCAGAAGGAATCTTCAAGAGAGCTGTGCAATATATACTAAGAAGTGCAAAGAATTTTAAAGTCCTGTGGTTCTGGAATTGAATCTCAGCTTACCCATTATAGCAGACCCAGTTTATGCTATTCTGAGATTTGCTTGGCCCCATCTGCGTTCTGGGCTTTGGACAAGAGCCCAGTGGAGAGCCCTGCAGTTCTGTCTGCACCACTTGCTTTCTCAGTGTCCCTCCTGGGGGAACCAGGTGGGAGCTAGGGCTCCATTGCACTTACTGCAGGAGTCAGCCATGTCAGTGCAAGTGCCAGACATGGCCTGAGAATACTTGCAGCCTCTGGCTCCTCCCAGGTTCTCTGACCCAGTGGAAAAATTCATGGGGAGGGGGCTGGGATCTGGCTTCCCCAACAGCTGCCCAGAGGAACAGGCAGTGCAACCCACAGGAATAAGTGGGCACTCATGTCTGTGGATGTACCTTGGTCAATGAGACAGGAGATGAGGAGAGGCCATGATAAATTCCTCTACCAAGAAGTGATCTTTCCACCCAATATTTCTGGATGACATCTCCTATAATCTCAGAAACAAGCAGAGTTTAATTGTATTGGTGTAGCTAGCTCAGTAATATACCATCTTGAATTTGCTTTTCCTTCCTTCCCTGTGCCACGCCCCTTTATCTCGCTGTCTTGGATTTCCCCTTTCAATAGAATAGAGCAGGGAATTATGCTTCAGGCTCTGGCTTTGGGGGGGTCCTTGGACTAAGAAATCTGCCATCTCCCATCCTGGAACCTGCCCTATGTTTGACTTAGCTTCTCCTAAATCATGTAGAATGGCAGTGATAGCCCAGCGGCTTCACACGAAGGGAATTAAGTTAAAGAAGGTTAATGGATGTGAAGCAACAAATAAAAGGTTGGCCAATAGAGCTAATGATTTCTCATCTTGATTTCTTCTCCTATTAAACCATGTGTAGCCAGTGACTTCTTCTGGCTTAATTACTGTACCATTATTATTTTCCTACCTGGAATGTAAGGTTTATTAAATGTGGATACTCCTTTGATCTACTAATGCTGGGTGTGAGGGGAAAACACAAGAAATATCCTTGGTAATGAGTGCTGAAAAATGTCCATAAAACCTCTTTCCCAAGCTTATGACTAAGTGTTTTACATGAGAATATCCATATTCTCAGAGAAGACTCTAAATGATGGAATGCCCACATTCTTCTTGATAAAGCATCTGTTACTTTATTATTGTGGGGCTGTATGTCAAGATGGTGGCAGGGTGGGGGTGACTGAGGCTGGGGGTTTACTATGACATGTGTTGCACTGGATGTAAGGCATTTCATGCTTTATATAATCTTTGATCAAAACCTTCCCTTGTAACTAGTCTTGTTCTGGTGAAGCAACCAAAGGAATGACATTGATGACAATTTTTTAAATGATTAAGTTTCTATAGGCCAATCTGATCTAATAAGAGTTTACATGGCACAGAAGTTCAAAGTAGTCATCAGAGAGAGAGAAAAAGAGAGAGAGAGAGAGAGAGAGAGAGAGAGAGAGAGAGAGGGAGAGGGAGAGAGAGAGAGAGAAAGAGAGAGGGGGGAGGGAAGAAGGGAGGGAGAGGGGGGAGGCAGGGTGTAGAGTGGAAGTTCTGACTACACTAATAAGCTCAACTTCTCATTATGTTCAGGAATTCACCTGACTGATAGACCTATGAACTAAATCATAATTGAATTCTTCCAAGGATAGCATGCTTTTGTAGCCATAAGTAAAACCTTGTTTCCAGATCTTCCCTCCACTTCTCCTTACTTATACCATCCAGGAGCACGACTTTTGTGCTTGTGTGCCACAAGCTCCCAATGCTGCAGAGGGCTCTTTATCTTCATAATGGGGTGGGGCATCTGTGACTATGGACAGACACAATTTGCAGGATGAAAAGAATTCAATTGTGCAAGTAAAGGCTACAATTAATTTAGATGCAATGTTATTTTTGAATACTTTCCTAATAGCTAAATATTCCCATGGTCACTTGCTATGCTCAGCAAACTGTGATAGCTGTACCATACCCAAATGCACACTCTTTCTGAAGTGTAACCAAAATTGAATGCTGATTTCTAGAGAAAGGAATTAAAATTCACTGCTTCTACTCATAAACTCAATCTATACTCTTCTCTTATTAGGACCTGGAACTGCTCCAGCATCTTTATCTCCCCACCTTATTCTTTATTATTTTTATACTTATTTCCCCATGAGTACATAAGAAAATTTTAAGTCAGCCAATTTGTCATCTGCCTTTCTGCCTTGTTTCCCCTAGACACTGGGGAGACATATGATCTCTGATCTACAGGCTTTCTTCTTTTCTTTTTTTTCGCATGGGCAGGCTCCAGGAATTGAACTTGGGTCTCTGGCATGGCAGGCGTGAATTCTACCACTGAGCCTCCATTGCACCACCCGATCTATAGTCTTTTGACAATATCCTGTGGTATTACATTTGGCTTCTGCACCCCCAAAACTCTGGGGCTTAAAACAGCAACTATGTACTTATCTCAAAATTCTATGAGTTGTGAATTTTATGTGGGTTCAACTGAGTGATTCTTCTGATCTCAGCTCGGGCCACTCATTTTTTGTAATCAGCCTCAGTGCATATGGTGCACCTGTGAAACAGTGTTGGGTTAAAGAACTGGGTTGAGGATTCAGTCACATCCACAACGAAGGACATGTTCGAGTTTATCAGCATGCCTGTGGGTATGGACTCACATGTAAGTAGGACCTTTGACCATATTGGAGATCCTACTTAAATGAGGCACATTGAATCAGGGTGGAGAATTATCCATGTCACTGGATCCCTCATAAGACAGAGAAAATTTGGATGCAGCCCATCAGAGAAAGCTGCAAGGGGAGACCAAGGAGATGAACTTACTTCCTCACCTCTAAGGATTCAGATATTTTTCTCCATTCAGAATGGATTTATTGCACATCTGTGTTTTTTATACACTGCAGGCCTGTGAGCACTTAGTAATTTGCACTTAGTAATTTTAAAAGGGGGTGGGGAGAGAGCTGTCCCCAAATTCAGGGTCCAGGCAAAGTTCATGCAATGAGGAGAAGCGGCCTAGTGTGCTCTACTATGAAATAACACAGTATGAAAACAGCGTGTCCTCCATTATTTCTCTCTTCTAAGGTAACAATCATCAGTTTCTTTAACCATCCCTTGTATGGCCATAGCTATCAGCATCATCTAAGTTTTCTGTTTCGAGAACATTTAAAGCCAAATGAAGAGTAGATAGACAGGTAAATGATAGATACATGAGAGAGAGATTGATACAGATGGGCAGGTTTAGATAGGTGGGTTAGATGACAGATAGGTTGAGTTACTGAGTAAATTATAGATGGATGATAGGCAGGTGATAAATGATTGATAGATAATAGATGGGAAATAGAATGCCTCTATGCCCAAGCACTGCAATAAGAACTGATGACAGATAAAATACAAACATCTGCTTTCAAGAAGATGTAGAGTGATAAAAGCCATAACAGATACAGGCATGTTTCTTGGTAGCAACAAGAGCACACAATTCATATTAATGGTCAGAAGGGAAGACTTTCTGGGGGCAGCAAAGGGTGAGTTAGTGCTGGGCTGACAAACTTAGTAACACTAGCAGTTGTGAAGTCAAGATACGGTGTGAAGCAGAACTGCTGCCCTGTCAAAGGGGTTGCTTTCCATGTGATGAACTGGAGAAAACGTGCTGGTAATGAAAAACATTTAAATTCAACTTACAAAAGAAAAAGAAAAACATTGGAAAGACTCAGTTAAACATATATCCGCAGGTAAGACTAGGTCTGTAAGCCACCGAGCTGTGATTTGATTTAGAGTTTTTCAGTTGGAGAAAGAGGCAGAAACGTGTTATAAAGCCAAAAGCAACAGAATCTATGGGGAGACTCTGCAGGTCCCAAGGCCTGGGCAGGTGAGAGGGAGCTCGGAGGAGGGGTCAGCCTAGCCAGGTCGCCGGGTGGAAGTGGTTTGGACCCTCTGTTATGTGCTCACAGATGCATACCCAGGTGTTTAGCTGATTTTTGGTATTTCCATCTGCTATGCATGTACCCACCACAAAGACTTTTATCTTCCTTTAGCTAAAAAGCTGGCTAAGTAGTCTCCGTAATTTATTTTCTATTAGTCATATCAGAGACTTAGTTTCTTCTGGGTTGAAAGGGAGCATCAAAAAAAGATGTTGCAATTCAGTTTACTCAACATACTCTTCAATCCCAGCCTATGATCTTGAATCCTCCGTTTCTGTACTTGAAAGTGGGCCCAACTCTCGTTATAGATAGGTGTATCTCTGCATCCACTTCTTCTGAAGGACACGTGAGGAAAGCCTGCTGCAGGGGATGCTGGAGATGCTGCGTAGGCCTTCCTTATCATCAGGTTTGAACCTTTGGGGCTTGACTAAACTTTGCTACTGTGCAGGTTTCCCAAACATTCACTTCTGCCACTTTCTCACCAGTCGCCCTTTCCTTGGGAGTTATAAGCCCAAACCCCAGTTCTGACTGGAATACGGGAAGACCAGCTCAACCTAGAATAGTAAACGCCTTCTATCCACCAATGCCTGCATGTCAGAGCTCTCCCCAATTTCAGAGGACACTTCCTGGGGGTAGGGATGACTCTCTGTACCCCCCAAGCCCAAATTCGCTTACTCTAATGGGACTGCCACCCACCAGGCAGCAGGTGTTTTGACAGAACAAGAAGTTAATGCTTTTCTTAGTCAACACCAGGTCCCGCATCCCCAGTGGATGCCAACGAGGCATCGTGTCTGCAAGAAAACCAGGTTCTTTGTGATTTGACTTTTCTTAGGGACGGACCCTCTCTTCCAATCTCACCCTTCCCTCAATCAGCAGACTCCCAGCAGTTCTTAGCGTGCTTATGCCTTAGAACAGCAGGGGTAGCAGGAGGCCGCCTGACCTCTTAAACAATTGCAAGCTCACCATCGTAAGTTTCCAATGGCATTTGAAAAGAAAATAAATATGTTTTGTTCATTGGTTTAAGGATTTAATACCCAGATCTCTCTGAGGAATTATATCCTGGTGATCTATGCAGGGCCACACGTGAACTTCTAGGAGTCATGGTTTTTCTCAATTGGAAGATACTTTATTCTCACACCTGATGAAATGATGAGCTCACGCCCCTCTCTGTATGGATTGGTGTGCTGACATTTCTAGCTGTCACAGAGAATGCAGGCCATAGGTGGGCACCCTTTCTAGCCAGCTGGTCAGTATATGGTCACTGCCAGTGGCTGGCTGAATACAGGAGCAGGACTCCTCACCCTGTCTATACTCAGCTACTGATTGTGGACCTGGGGGCATTGGTCACAGGGGTAGGGGGTGATGGGGCATGGAAACTGAAACAGAGGAATAAAGAAGTTCCATAAGCTAGTAAGTAAGACAAAGGCCTAATTATTTGTTTCATCTTGGGACAAAGGGAGAAGTTGAGAGGTGGAAAATATTTGGGTGCTTAAGGCCCTCAAAGTTGCAGTGTGAAAAAAACAAGTCGGGTTGGTTTGAAGTAATGGAGGTTATGAACCAGAGAAGGGGCAGGCGTTAGCCAGAAAAATAGAGATGAAACGTCCATGAAGAGCCCGTCTTACATGCTGTGGTAGTTGGGTTCAGGGGTCAGCTTGGCCAGGTGAAGGTGCCTAGTTCTGTTGCTGTGGACTTGAGTCATCAGCATGTGACCCTCCTCCAAGGCTGATGGCATCTGCAGTCGGCTAAGGGGAGAGCCTTCCGCGATGAGTGAGGCTTAATTTAATCAGCTAGAGTCTGAAAAGAGAGAAATCAGATGAGAGCTCAGCACAGCACAGCTCAAGCAGCTCAGCACAGCTCATTTCAGCACTCGCATCTCAGCTCACATGTTTGGAGATGCAGAAAGGAATCGCCCCTGGGAAAGGTGTTGGAACCCAGAAGCTGACGAGAAGGCCAGCAGACGTTGCCCTGAGCCTTCCTGTGTAAGAGAGAACCTCAGATGAAAGCTAGCTGCCTTTCCTCTGAAGAACTATACATTTTTAACTAAATAAACCCCCTTTTATTAAAAGCCAATCCATCTCTGGTGCATTGCAGTCCAGCAGCTCTAGCAGACTAAAACACTTGCCATGAAATGAGTCTGAACATTTTGCCAGGAGCTTAAACTACATTTAAAACTTCCTCTTTCCAGCTACCACACAAGGTGGGTTCAATTACTCCCATTTGCCAGATGTCAAAACTGCAATTGATAAAGGTGGAGCAACCCTTATTCAGTTTTTTTCATTAGAAAACAAGCATACATTCGTCTGGCTGCAAAGTCCCTGCTGTGGCCATTAGCACAGGGTGAGGCTCTGCATAGCTCCTTCTAATTGCAAATAAATCTGATGCTTCAGGCTCCCAACCCGTGTCAGAGTCCATGACAATAACATGGACAGTCATGAGGAAAACAGTGTAAATTCAAAATGCTGTGTAAATCAACACCCCAAACGTAAGTAACATGACAAATAATTTTAATGACAGCATAAGAGGTGGATAAGTCCTGGTACTTCGGCAGGTTTGTTTGGTTTTTAATCCATTTGGGTTTATGTCAGTTGGGGTCCGGAAGGGCACATGGCAAAAGGGTGGTGAAAGGGGGATTAACAAGGGGTGTTCCAGGGTGCAGGCAGGGTTAGGGAAACTGATGAGGTGGACAAAGCGTTCTTGGCTTGGGCAAAACAGGAAGTGCCACCACCTCAGGCTTGGAGATGCAGCGGGAGGGAGTGGCCCCAAAACCTGGGGGGGACAGGAGCCGGCCTGTGGGCATGTAGGAAAGAGAATGGACAGCTCAGGTCACTCATGCTGGTGGGCGAGAACCAGGAGCTTGGACCCGGGGCCTCCCTGCTGCACCCTCGGCTCTCCTCCAGGACCCTCCTGCGGTCCCTAGCTGAGAAGGCGTCACCTGCCAAGGCCAGCAGGTGGAAGGTCAGCCCAAGGGCACAGGAAAAGGCGAGGACAGGAGGGATTGTGCCTGGCAGGGCCAGCAGACAGCATATGACACTCAGCTCTTCTCCTAACAGTTCTCATAGGACTTTTCCCATCGCACAGAGTCGGCAGCTCCGGAAACGGAGGGTGCCTGAGCCCCTCAGGTCTTCTGGTTGTAAACCTCCACGTCTGACTTCACATGCCTGTTTCAGCAGAGGTTTTCCAGAGGCACGCCCGGTGCAGAGAAGAGAGGGGCATGTGTGTTTCTGAGATTGGGTTGCCAGATAAAATACAGGATGTGCACTTAAATTTGAATTTTAGATAAACAACAAATAATTTCTCACTATAAACGTGTCCCAAATACTGCGTCAGACATATTTGTGCTTAAAAAATGTTTATGTGAAATGTAAAATTTAAATTTAACCAGGTGTCTGATCAGGAGAAGCCAAACAAGGCAACAGTTTCAGCTGAGGTCCCAACCTCAGCGGGGTCCTGAGACCCTGAACACATGCCACAGCTCACAGCGGGACCTGCCCTGACGCAAAGGACCTGGGGTC
>PVIY010022858.1:0-40182 GCA_004026745.1 Myrmecophaga tridactyla | reverse complement strand
CTAGTTTGCTAGCTGCCGGAATGCAACACACCAGAGACGGATTGGCTTTTAATAAAAGGGGATTTATTTTGTTGGTTCTTCAGAGGAAAGGCAGCTAACTTTCCACTGAGGCTCTTTCTTACGTGGAAGGCACAGGATGGTCTCTGCTGGTCTTCTCTCCAGGCCCTTGGGTTCCAACAACTTTCCCGGGGGTGACTTCCTTCTCCATCTCCAAAGGCCTGGGCTGAGCTGCAAGTGCTGAGATGAGGAATGCCGAGCTGCTTAGGCTGTGCTACATTGCATTCTCTCATTTAAGCACCAGCCAATTAAGCCAAACGTCACTCATTGCAGCAGACACGCCTCCTAGCTGACTGCAGATGCAATTGGCAACAGATGAGGTTCACCTACCGTTGGCTTATGTCCGCAGCAACAAGACTAGGTATGCTCACCTGGCCAAGTTGACAACTGAATCTAACTAACACACTACTGGAACAAGGATTTAGGAACCAGGACTGAGAAGGATTAGAGACTGGGTCAGGGAATGAAGCTGAAACCCCGTTACCCTAATTAGGACACATGGTCTGATTTGAACCAGAAGGCAGGGTCGAGATGTGGCAGAGGTGAGTAAGAAGACTCGGTTGGGCATTTGCTTGTAGTACAAAATATAAGGAGGCACTAAAAACTGAGGAATCAATGTAAATACCATTTTAATGTGATATTTTTAAAAATAAAAATTAATACAAGAAATCAATGGTGGATAAAATGTCAAAATTTTAAATAAAGGTAGGATTGATAGTATTGATCTTACCATTTTCTAAGGATTCAATAGGGCTCTTCCTGGCACTATCCTGGGAAGCATGCCATATGTCAAGTCCAGTGCAACTAAAGTCGCTTGCAGTCAGTTCACATTTGGATGAATCTGGGGGTAAATAGTAGCCCCAGCTCTGAGAAGAGGGAGGCTACGATGGGATCAAACACAGTTGATGTTTTATGCACTAGGGCTAATATCTATTGTGCTTACAAAAGTACCAATTTCATCATTCATTTTTCAACTTGACCAGGCTCATTTATAAAGTTCCTGTTCTATACATTTAAAAATCTATTAAGAAAAAAAAAAATCTCTTGCCTCTGGTTTTTTGAAGTCCTATAAGAAAACCTTTTGTCCAGCTCTACTCTTTGTAAATTTTTGCTGTAGCAATATATATGTGTTATGTAAATATATATTTATTACACAGATTTGTCATTTAACCATTTTAAGTGTACAATTTGGTGGCATTAATTACATTTATAATGTTGTGTACAATATTGTGCACATAGTACAATATTGTGCTACCATCAACACCATCCATTATCAAAACTTTTCATCACCCCAAACAGAACCCTTGTTCCTATTAAGCAATAGCTCCCATTCCTTCCCTCCCACCCCATGGCACCTAGCAAACTCTAATTCACTTTTAGTCTCTATTAATTTGCTTATTCTAGATATTTAACATAAGCAAAGTCATTGTGGTAGTTAGATTCAGTTGTCGACTTGGCCAGGTGAATGTACCTAGTTTTGTTGCTGCGGACATGAGCCAATGGTTCGTAACCTCATCTGTTGTTCATTACATCTGCAGTCGGTTAGGAGGCGTGCCTGCTGCAATGAATAACGTTTGACTTAATTGGCTGGTGCTTAAATGAGAGAGCTCAATGTAGCACAGCCTAAGCAGCTCGGCATACCTCATCTCAGCACTCGCAGCTCAGCCCAGGCCTTTGGAGATACAGAAAGAAGTCACCCCGGGGAAAGTTGTTGGAACCCAAGGGCCTGGAGAGAAGACCAGCAGAGACCACCCTGTGCCTTCCCACGTAAGAAAGAACCTCAGTGGAAAGTGAGCTGCCTTTCCTTTGAAGAACTAACAAAATAAATCCCCTTTTATTAAAAGCCAATCCGTCTCTTGTGTGTTGATTCTGGCAGGTAGCAAACTAGAACAGTTATACAACATTTGTCATTTTGTGTCTTCTTTATTTCACTCAACAGGCTGTATTCAGGGTTCATCTATGTGTAGAACATTTCAAAACTTGATTTTTATGATTGAACAATATTCCAGTTTTACATATGTACTACATTTTGGCTATCCATTCATCCATCGATGAACTCTTGAGCTGTTTCCAGTTTTGGCTATTGTGCATAATACTGCTATGGAGATTGGTGTACAACTATCTGATTGAGTCCCTGTTTTCAATTTTTTGAGTTGTATATCCCTAAGAGTGAAGTTGCCAAGTCATATGGTAATTCTATGCTTAACTTTTTGAGAAATTGCCAAGCAGTTTTTCACCCTGGTTGCACCATTTTACATTCTTTCCAGCAATGCAACTAGAGAGTTCCAAATTCTCCACATCATTTACAACACTTGTTGTTTTCTGCTTTTTAAAATAATAGCCATCTTAGAGGATTGAAGTGGTATCTCATTTGGTTTCGATTTGCTTATCTTAATGCCTAATGGTGTTGAGCATTTTTTTTTATGAGCTCATTGGCCATTTTTATATCTTCCTTGAAGAAATACCTATTTATGTACTTTGCCCATTTACTATTCGGGCCATTTGCATTTTTGAGCCAATGGTTGCATTTTTGAGCCATTGTTGAGTTGTCAGCTATATTCTTGCACCTCCCTGCTTGATATTCTTTGAGAATCATTAAAGAAAGACTTATTTAAATATTTATACCAATGAGGTTTTTTTTTCCCCAGAGACTTAAGCTCAAGAAAAACTGCTCCATGTTCTCCTATTATTCTTCACTTCTTTGGGCTTCAACCAGCCCCCTCACTGGGTTGGTTCTGGTTCTTCTTCCTTTTGAATGTCATAGTTCTCAACTGATAAGGTAGAAAGTTAAAAGATGAGACGTTCTATAAAATCTTTCCATACAACCCAAGGCAGTATATGTATGTGTGTGTGTGTGTGTGTGTGTGTGTGTGTGTTCTGATATTTTCTATGGTGTTAGTGAAAAGAACATGAGACAAAATTAGATTGGGTTTTGATGACATGGTAATTTTAGAATATTCTATATTGGACCAACCAACCCTTGAAAGAAGGGAAGCCCACTGTATGAGAATTGTCTCTGAGGACACTCCCAGTGTGTTCAGCACAGGAGACCAAAACCCAAAGGAAAATTGTGGTCTTTGTTGCTTGAGGTGTCTAAAGATGGAGTTTTTGCTGCCATGGAGATTAGAAATAAAATGTACACTTAAGATCTGTGAGTTTCACTGCAGGTACAGTTTACTACAATTAAGAAATCATCTAAGATCTAAATATGGATCTATTTGCTGTGTGAACTTGTATAAGCCACATAATCTCTCTGAGACTTAGTTTACTTATCTGAAAAGGATAATGGTTATTTTCTTTATTCTCTATTTAAAAACCTGCCTTGTGCCAGACCCTCTCCTAGAAAGTATACAAACACCAACTCTTAAACCTCACCATAATCAGGAATTGGAACCCAGCTCAGCATAGTTCCATGGTTCTCGTGGTTACTACTGTGTCACTTACTTTGTTCTGTAAAATTGTTGGGAAGATCAAATTTAAAAGTGCATTGTAAATTGGCAAGGTGGTCTATGCTTTTAGGTTTTCATTATGACTTAAAGGGACATTTTGCATTCCTAATCTTGAGAAGAAAACACTTTACCCAAATGATGAAGATACTTAGAGCATCAGCAAAAGGCATAGCCAATGGTCTTAGCCAAGAACTTTCATAATCTCCAAAGCTTTATCTCAGGATGATGTCTGACCCATAAGTGGCTTCCATGTACCTGTGTTAGAAGGTGTGTAATTTGGTGGCAACACGGGGAACTTTTCACTTTTCTGTCTTTGTTTCAAGGGTCTGACACTCTGAAAACTCAGAAGAGTATAGCAAGCAGCTGGATAGAAGTAAAGACACATTTGCAAGATGCTGTGTGTGGTGCTTCCCCCGCCCCCCCCTTCTTCCTAAATGCAGAGAGAGTGCAGTGTGACTAATTACACCAGAGAGGAAAGCAGAAGCTCTCAAGTGAAAGTATTTTGGTAATCATGTTTACTGCGGGTAAAGTACGACTGCATTAAATAAGTCAAAACACTGTGCGTAAAATTTGGAATGATTCCTTGAGCACTGCAAGGACGGAGTTAGATGTAGAAATGATATAATGTCCAAGTCGAAACACTATAAGAGAAGATAAACCATCTGCTTCAACTAACTCAGATCCACTTGAAAATGCTAATTGTATGGCAGTAGGATGATTAAACTACATTAAAAAAAAACTTTTTCAGTAAGAGATGTACTGCATTGTTCAGCAAGATTGAACTTTCCACAGATAGAAAGAATATTACTACCTAGGTTGTATGAATGTCAGTATCTTAGAGTCATAGGCTGTAAGGATCCTTATCAATCATTGCTCCTCTGCTCTGTCTTTCCTATCTTTAGAGATAATCCAGAAAAGGTAACTAACTTGTCCAAGAGCCCCAAATTTTTTAAAATGAGAGCTCCAGAACCAAAATGCAGGCTTCCTCACTTTGGATTCAGTGCCCTTTCCACTTCCTCTACCTAACAATGATGGGATAAATAGGAAAATATTCCCCAATCATTCTCCAATCATAGACTCATTGACATTAGAGCGAAAAAAATATCTTAATAAGTTTCTATACACATAGCCCTATCTTCAGTCTGTGGACAAAGCAACTAGGGGTAAAGAGATCAAGAGTCAGTCCATCACAAAAATATGAAAAGGAAATATAAAAAGCCCTCCTACATTCATACAGACATCATCTCTTAAATGAGGGTGGTGAAAGTCTTTCCAAGGACTGCAACCCAGGGAACAGTTTTTCTTTTCAATGTCAATGACGATGATGACACCAATGACATGATAATACATTTTTGAGAGCCCACTGTATAATCGCTGAGCACTTAATATGCATTATTTTATTGAATCCTGCAGAATCTTCAGTGGTTATTTTCATCATTCTGGAGATGAGATAACTGAGGCTCAGAGAAGTAAGCAATATGTTCATAGTCACAGAGCTAGTAGGAGGAAAAATTTGCATGAAGCAAGAGAGGACTAAATGAATAGTCTCTTCTTTTCTTCCTAAAAATATTGTTTTCCTTGATGGAAATCAGGCCTTGGTCAGTTTGGTAGAAAAAGTCACAGTCCCTGACCAGTTCCTGGAAAACATTCTCTCCTAGATGATTCCATTAGGAATCTCCTTCCCTGGAAGAAAATAAGCATATTTCCGAACTCTTCACAAGTTAGCTCCAGGCCCAGCTAGAGCCCTTGCTCTCTGCTTCTTGCATATATCCTGAGTTGTGCTTCTGATTCTTGTTGTCCCAGGAGTGGACTAATGTTCTCAGTTTCAGCCATTACCACCCTCATCAGTGTCAGAACAAAAAGCTGCTTACAGTCTGTTAAGAAGCCAAGAGAATATTCTGTCCTCAACTGGGGGGAACTAATGACTGCCAGATACTTAGGCAAGGGATTTCAAGTGACAGTGCAAATTCCTCAAAGAGGGAAGTGACTACAGCTTGGGAAGAGAGAAGGTCTCTTCCTCTTTCAGCCAGTAGGCAGAAAATGTGGGCTAAAATACGAAGAAAGATGAGAACCAGGATTGCTGGATAGAAAGAGAACAAAGAAATGAAAGTTTAATCAGATATATATATATATATATTTTATATGCTATATGACGGGGTCACATTTCATTCTTTTTCCATGTGAGTATCTTATTATTGCAACACCATTTGTTGAATTTTTTTTGCTTGTTTGGTTTTTTGTTTGTTTGTTTTTGGGGGAAGTGCATGGGCTGGGAATCGAACCTGGATTTCCCGCATGGCAGGCGAGAATTCTACCACTGGACTACCCTGGCACTGCCTAAACCAGATATTTTAAAACAAAATATTTCGTGTTATGTCATTGTTTTCCAAAGATTTCAATGCAATTAGTCCTGGGTGAAAATGACTTCCCTGTGGATCATTTTCATATGAGTTCCACTAGGAATTTAAGGTCAGATAAAGCAGACAGATAAACCAAGATATGCAGTATAAAGAAGTATATGTCTCATGTAAATGAGTATGGCATGATGTAAACAAAGCTATCAAATATTAGAGAGGCCTAGGCTTGCATCCTGGCCCAAATGACCAGTTAGGAGTCCCTGGGGAAGTTAATTAATTGAGTTTCAGTATCTAAATCTATAATACATGGATCATATAGTGAGCTATGATTACTCAATGAAATAACACAGATGGGAGTATCTATTGTGAAGCTTGGCACTTAGTAGGTGCTTAGCTAATGTTTTAGGATAATGAGAAATAATTACATAATAAGGTAGCAACAATTGGGGAACAAGGTTTCTGTTTGCAATTCAATCTCTCTCCTCTGGGGCCACAAAACGGAATTGCATATCTATCATGAAGGTGAGATAAAAAAGAAGGGGCTATGTCATGAGAGAACAAAATAAACTCCAGGATCATAACACTGAACAGGAAAATCTTGAACACATATGGTTAAAGTAAAAGTGGTGATGGAAAATCAACTATTATGTTGAGTTGCTGCATTGGAGTCCTGTAGGAAAAATAAAAAGTGAACCCCTAAGAAAAAAATAGAATGAAGAAATTTTGTGGATGTGACATTTATTCATACCTAAAATGGGATGTATATGGTGTTAACCTCCTGGGAGTATGTTGGCTGGACACCATTTCCCCCTTTAATTTCTTTTTCTGACTCACATCATTCAAAAATGCCTGTGATAGATGGGAATTCTTTATCTTTTGGCGCCACCTCTTTTTTTCAGCCATATGGACCCTTTGAATAAGGCGAATGGTATTTACGAACAGTAACATGTAGCTCCTTATGCACATTTTACATTTAACTCTCACAACATCCATGTGAGATAGTTACCATTTTACTGTTTTTAAAATGAGAAGAGGCTCACAAAGTGACTTGCCTATGGAGATATAACTAATTAGTAGCAGAGTTAGAATTTAAGCCTTGAGCTAAAGTTAGAGTTCATGTTCTTTATATTATACTTATATTAATAAAAGTTTTAAAATTAACACGTATAAAGCATTAAATATATGTGAAATAAAGTTCTAAATGCCCCAGATACCTTAATTTTATTAACCCCATGGGATAGGTACTCTTATCATTACTTTGCAGATGAGGAATCAGAGAAATGGACAGGTTAACCATGGTGCAAAGTTATTAAGGATGGAGCTGGGATTCTAACCCAGGTAGGTAACCCAGTGTTTGACTACTGCACCCAACAGCCTCTCTCTCCAATCGTACTATCCCTAATTACAGTCTTATTGCTTTCTTTGCTTTTATGTTCTTCTCCTAGCAAGGTCTTGCTCCATCAGTGCTCCAGTTGTTTGGTATATCCAGTGACCTATAGATGTTGAATGTATCAGAGAATAAGCCTTAATATCCCCTAGAAATTCTTAAACTATACTTCAGGTCATTTTTTTTTAATTTTATTATTTTTTATTGAGAAATAGCCACACACAGTTCAACCATATCATGCAATCAATGACTCATAATTTTATCACGTAGTTTTGTACTCATCACCATGATCATTTTTAGAACATTTGCATCACTCCAGAAAAAGATATAAAAAGAGAAAAAAAAGAATTCATATATCCCATTCCCATATCCCTCCCTCTCATTGACCCACAGTATTTCAATCTAGCTAATTTTTACCTTTATCTCCCCTTATTATTTATTTATTTTTTATCTTTTTTTTCCCTTAAATCATCTGCCCATACACTGGATAAAAAGGAGCATAAGACACAAGATTTTCACAATCACATAGTCACAATGTAGAAGCTGTATAGTTTCATAGTATTCTTCAAGAATTAAGGCTACTGGAACACAGTTCAATAGTTTCAGGTACTTCCCTCTAGCCACTCCAATACATCATAAACTAAAAAGGGATATCTATATAATGACTAAGAATAACCTCCAGGACAACCTCCTGACTCTGTTCGAAATCCCTCAGAATGCTGAGACTTTATTTTATTTCATTTATTTCTTCCTCCTTTGGTCAGAAGAAATAAATTCTCATTCTGATGATGCCAGATCCAGGCTCATTACTTTAGATAGTTTTAAGTTACCTATTGGTTGATCTCAAGTTTTCTTTTCCCAAAAGCTACTGTTCCTTATTTATGAACTTAAATTTATGTGAGCAGACCACAACAGTTGGAGAAGGGTAAAGGTAAAAACAGAAGTCAGATATGTTGTGTCTGGGTAAAGTAACACAGCTTGTTGTTTACTCTGGCGTTGGAATTATAAAAATCTACAGTTTCACTTATGAAAATATTTGTTATAATATTAAGAAAGCATAGTGAAATAAAAATTATATAAAAACATGACCATGTTTTCAGAAATAAAATTATAAATAAGTAAAGAAAACACTGAAAGGGACTAAATCAAATTATTAACATTGGTATTTTTTGAGTCATGGGAAAGGGGTAATTGTTCTCCTTTCCCATTTACTTATCTAAAAAAATCACATTTTAATAAGTTCTTAGCCGTTTATAGTAGAATAAAAAATAGCCTTTTAAAATAAGCTAAAGATCCTGAAGAGTGATAGCTTTATATTTCACCTTCTTGCTTTTGAACTAAAGAGTGTCTATCCTAGAATGAAACCCACCATCTTAAAATGATACACCTTAAATGTATACATCTTTAATCTGCATATAAAGTTCAAGCATTCTTGTTACAGGATTTTTACAAAAATTTCAATATTTTTAATTACAACTTACAAAATTTAAATACTTGATTCTCAAAGCCATCTTATTCAGTAAATAAAACAATGCCCTATTAACATCATAATAGTGCATACAAAAGATTAAGGACTGAAAGGATCAATGGTAACAGTCAATGTTAACCATGAAATCTGTTTCCTTCTACTCCATCTGTGCTTTGGTGCTAAGAATATAGTTCTAACTAGAAACATCTAATTTTCTCTTTAAAACTACAGGGTTAATATCAAATAGAACAGATTCTATAAATAATTGCTTCAAGTTGTATAAACTATAGTTCAGAATTCCATTTTTGATCTACCTATTTAACAATTATAAAATGGTATAGCTTCTGTTCCAAATTTTAAATGCTGGAGGTGATACATATATTAATTTATACTACCACATTAACTTGTTCTGGAGCAGATCTGAAATTTCTTTTGGATGCAGTCAGTCCATCGAAATATATAAATTCCTGGAAGATAAGCTATTTTGATAGTTTCAGTGGTAAACTTGGCTAGGTAATGGTGTCCAGTTGTTTGGTCAAGCAAGCACTGGCCTGATTGTTACTGTGAAGATAATTCATAGTTGAATTTGCATCTATAGTCAGTTGATTGCTAAACTATTGCATTTGTAATCAACAAAGGAGGTTACCCTCAGTTACGAGGGGAGACTTCTCACCCAATCACCTGGAAGTCTTAAAGCCAGAACTAAGATTTCAGAAGTCAGAAAGAATTCCTGCCTCAGCTTCAACCACCTGGGTTTGCCTAGGGAATCCAACTTCACCTCCATATGAGTTTCCAATCTATAGACTGTCCTAGGGAATTAGGACTTGTTAAACATGATGGTTGCATGAACCAACTTCTAGAGTAAATCTCTTAATATTTACATAATACACACACACATACACACACATATATACCCTGTTGGTTCTGTTTCTCTGAAGAACCCTGACTAACAGAACTATTCACAATAAAAATGGAGAGATCTGCAACTGATCCTTAAAAAACTTCAGTCTTATACAAAGACTTGCACTTACCTAAAGACCAAGTGTACACTGTGGAGGCTTGATATGGCTTTTCTTTTATCAAATGTCAAGAAAGCCTCAAATACATCTAGTGGTTCAAGCTCTCAACCCAGGTTTACTGTCATCTGTGCAATAAAAAAAGAACAAATGACAAGTCACTTTATGATTAGGTCTTACTACAGATAGATTAGGAGCATAAGTGATTTCTTTTCACTTTTGTTTTGTCTTAGTTTGACTTAGTTTGGTTTAAATGTTTGTCTAGCTGTTACATTTATGATCTGGTTAAGAAAAAAGGTAGATATAATTTAGATATAAGAGAAGTTAGATATTGCTGATTGATTCAATTTTTAAACAAATTTTTCTCACTTCTTTTTTCAGCTTTTGCAGCAGTTTCACAAATTTAGACCTGAGGATGTAAGGCAAACATTTTTTAAAAAATTCATCATGTGCATTTCCCCATCCATATGAAGCAAGACATTTTAATCTTGTACAGCTATAAAAATACCACAACAAATGAGATTCTAGAGGTGAGACTGAGCTAATATCCAGAATGTTGATATCAAATGCTTTATCATAAAACAGCCTCATTTTGTAATTTCCTGATATAATATGAGATATTATACATTTGAATTTAAATATATATTGCAATATTGAATTGCAATAATAATACTGATTTCAACTTTATATTTTAAATATCTGTATTTCATTTGAAAATAGGATCATCTTTTTAAAAAGTTTGAAAAAACATTAAATAGACCAATATTATGCCTTTGGTAGGAAGCATAAGCTATAACTTTTCAGTATTAAAGCAGAAATTGCTGATATTATAAAGCTATATTGAAAATGTTTCCCAGAATTCATTTTCTAGTTTATTGTTGACTATCTCAGGCTTTCCTATGTTACACGAGTTATTTCAAATTTAAATAGGATTTTGGATTTTCCCTGGGAAATAACCATTTACTCATTGCTTCTGTGGTTATTCACCATATTGATGATCATAGCATGACAGTGGCCTCCAAGACCTACCTGACCGAGGCAAATTCAGATGAGATTCTCATCTCTGATAAACCAGTTCACAGGGGAGCTTATAATTTTTCCAGCCCACAATTTCAAGATGTCATACATGGGTTAGCCAAGTTCCTAAATCTGAAAGTTGTACATGTCTTCCCGTACAGAAATAAAGAAGTTGTTTGACTATTACACAGGTATTCTGAATTCTATTTTTCCAGTAGTTCTCAATAAGGGTAGGATTTCCCCTTAGGGGGTATTTTGGAAATTTGGGTGTCCTCTTTTCACAAAGTTTGGGGTTGAGGTATTGGTATTTGGCAGGTGTGCCGGTTTGAAAGGATTATGTACCCTAGAAAAGCCGTGTTTTTATCTTGAAACATGTGGAAGCAGCCTTTTCTTTTAATCCCTATTCCGCAAATGTAGTTGGAAACTTCATTAGATTATCTTCACAGAGATGTGACACACTCAATTGTGGGCATTAACCTCTGATTAGAGGGAGATGTGACTCAACGCATTTCAGGTGGGTCTTGATTAGTGGACTGGAGTCCTTTAAGAGAGGAAATATTTTGGAAAAAGTTCAAAGTCACAAGAGCCACAGAGCTCACAGAGCCAGAGACCTTTGGGGATGAAGAAGGAACATGCCCCTGGGGGAAATTCAGGAAACATGAAGCTTGGAGAGAAAGCTTGCAGATGTCACCATGTTTGCTGAAATCCTTTAAAAGAGGAAATATTTTGGAAAAAGCTTCAGAGTCACAAGAGCCACAGAGCCCATGCAGTCTGAGACCTTTGGAGATGAAGGAATATTCATGAATAGTCCCAGTTCCCCTGGGGGAACTTCATGAAACAAGAAGCTTGGAGAGAAAGCTAGCAGTTGTAGCCATGTTTGCCATGTGCCTTTCCAGTTAAGAGAGAAACCTTAAACTTCATCGGTCTTTTCTGAGTGAAGGTAATCTCTTGTTGGTGCCTTAATTTGGACATTTTTATAAACTTGCTTTATTGTGTACATTTTCACAGTCTTAGAACTATAAACTTGCAATTTAATAAATTCCCTCTATTAAAGCCATTCTGTTTCTAGTAAATATTGCATCCATAACAGTAGGCAAGGGCAGGAATGTTATTTTCCCTCCAATTCATGTGACAGGAATAATGAAAGCTTTTCTGTATTGAGTGCAATTTTCAAATCTCTTACCTGAAATACATGTAGGTGAAAAAACTGGCTTAAAATTATTTGAACCTATAATCTAATTTCATTTAAAATATATATATACATGCAATACCCTTTGCACAACTTTAATACATACTGAATTTTCCAAGAATACAACTACTTTGTAACTCAAGGGGCAACTGCAGTTTGTTTCTTTGGGACTTTATCAACAGTTAGTCATGTTCTGCAAAATAATGCCATCATGGCAACTCTGCTCCTGGTATTTGAATCACTGCTACAACACCTGTAGCAGTCTACAATTGTAGCTATCACATTCCCACTGACTTTCTGCATAGGTGAAAACATCTGCTTATAATATTATGTGTACTTGGGCCAGAGCTTTTATATCTCTAAATACTAATTCTTATATATTCTTTTCCTTTCATTTCATCATAATATTATAGTTAGGAACTATATATAGTTATATTTTGATTTTTAACTTCAAACACAGAAATGGAGAGAATAAAGCACAATATTTTTCAGTTCACTGTAAATTATTGTCATTGGTCTGTCCAAGCTTCCTTTTGTCTTCTAATTTATTCTCTATCTTCATAACCAATGATACCACCTACAGCAATCACTCTAATATTGTGTGATATGCATCTTTTTATTAATTTGTTAGTTATAAAAAATTTTTGTTGTAAAAAATGGGTATTACTTAGTGTGACATCATCATCAAAATGGTGATACATTCCTGGGAATGTTTTCCCTTAGAGACAACTAAATAAAAGGGCAGATTCAACTTTCCTGAAACTCCAGATGGTCAAGGCTGAATAATGGCTCTACAAACACTGAATTGAGAGGAAAAAAACACAAACAAAAAAGGTAGGCAGACTTACCAGTCCAAACCCCTCCACCACCTTTGGATCTACACCTTTTTTAGCCCTGGTACCTCCTGCCGTGACCACAGAGTCACCCATGACAGAGGCTTAGAGTCCTATGCACCTCTAGGCATGGGGATACAAGGCCACAGACCTAGGTGGGGCCCTAGCAGTCCAGGCATATGTGACTTCAAGATGGGTCCCTGGAAACAAAGCAACCAGCAGAGGAATTCTGGGTAAACTGTACACACTCCCAGCCTGAACCATAATTTCTGGTGCACTAAATGAAAAAAAAAAAGGGGGGTGCTTTTGAACACTGACACTATCTGGCTCCATCAGTCAGTGTCTCTTAATGTGGAAGCTACTGGATGCAGAAAAATAGCACAGAAAGAGGAAACTGAGCCACTTTATGACAGCATAGATTCAGAGCTGAACACTGAAAGGGTAGCCCAGAGTGTGGAAAAGGAGTTGAGCTCCTTTGTTTAAAAACAAAGAGAACAATCCAGGGCTCCCAGAAGAGGAACAGAGAAAGGGAATCTTCTCCTGGAGGGAGACATGTTACACATTGTGGAGTAATCTTGAAAGTTACTGCACATGCCTAGGGTAAGAAGCAGGCACAGAAAGACATGATCAAAACCAAACTGTCAACTATGGGCTATTCTAAAGGTTTAATATAAACTGGACCAAGCATTAAAGAAGAGCCTTAACTCACAACCAACCTACACTAAAACTTTAAGCAAGAGAGAGAAACTTATTTCCAGAGTTAGCACATTAAAGTGAGCAAATGTCCAAACTTCAATAAAAGATCAAAAGTCATACAAAGAAACAGGAAAAGATGGTCAATTCTAAGACGAAATTAAAACAACAGAGAAGGCACATAGATTTGAACAACTAAACAAAGCTATTTAGTTAACCTAAATCAGATCAATGTGCTAAAGGAAAACATGAATATAGAACTAAAGTATATCAAGAAGATAATGCATGAAAAAAAGAGAAATAATTAGAAAGTTTTAAAGGAACATAACAGATGTATGGGGGTGAAAAACAATAATAGGGATCCAAAATACACAACAAGCATTCAACAGAAGATTTGAGTAGGCAGAAGAAAGAATCAATGAACTAGTAAAAAGGACAATCAAAATTATACAGTCTGAAGAGCAGATAGACAAAAGATGAAAAAATTGAACAGTGCCTGAGGGACCTGTGGGAGAACATGAAGCATATCAGTGTCTACACTAGAGGAGCCCCAGAAGGGGAGGAGAAGGAAAAAGGCTCAGAAGGAATACTGGAGAAAATAATGGCCGAAAATCTTCCCATGTGACAAAAGACATGAATATACAAGTCCAGGAAGCACAATGAATTCCAAACAGGATAAATCCTAATAAACTTACTCCAGGACATATACTAATCACAATAGTGAATGCCAGAGATTGTTGCTTAGCTGATGGCTGGGGGTAAGTGGCCGTACTGAGTCAGTCACACAGCACACAGCACACAGTCACGAAGAAATGACTCATGAGACAACCCTCAGGGGTGAGTGGAAGACATCTGCTTTATTGAGGAAGTGCACAGGCTTATATAGGCTGGAAGCATGCAGGGACACATGTCGGGGTGGGATTGGTCACCGTTGTTGCTAGGGTGGAGGGCAGATTTAAGGTTAGTGCTTTTGGCGCCAACCACCGCCAGTTCCGGGAAGAAACCCGGTCGCGGGTTAGGCCATTTTGTGTTGCCTTGCATCAGCCACAGCAGCCATGTTGGCAAGATCTTATGACTTCTCCATCAAGAGATGAGATAATTCTGAAAGCAGCAAGAGCAAAATGATTTTTTCATATACAAGGGATCCTCAATAAAACTAAGTGCCAAGTTTTCATCAGAAACCATGGAAGCAAAGCGGTATGACATATTTAAGGTACTGAAATAGAAAAACTGTCAGCCAAGAATTCTATATCTGGCAAAAATGTCCTTCAGAAATAAGGGAGAGTTTAAGACATTCATGGATAAACATAAAGTGACGGAGTTAATCTCCAAGAAAACTGCTACAAGAAATGTTAAAGGGAATTCTTCAGGTTGGAAAGAAAGAATAGGTGATACTAGATTGGAGCAGTATAAGGAAATGAAGATCTCCAGTAAAGATAACTACCAGGTAAATACAAAACCCAGTGTATGGTATCTGCAGTGCACTGCCCTTTTATTAAGATAATATTAAAATACAAATGAATAAGAAATAAACAGATTTTTACATTATAGTAATGCAAACCATAAAGAGGTAACGTTAATAAAACAAAATAAAGAAAAGAAATGGTGGGGTATAGGAGCTAGAGACAGTATATGCTTTTAAAGTTGGTGTCATTTTGAACAATTAGGTTATAGACTTGGGTTGTTTAATCCAATCCCAGGGTAACCACAAAGAAAGTATTTGAGTGTATACATAAACAGAAATGAGAAAAGATCAATTAGTTACATAGCTTAATATCAATTATACACAAAAAGTTGTAATAAAGGAAAAAAGAGACAAAAGCAGGATATAAGAAACATGAGAAAAATGGGTAAAATGGCAGAAGTAAGCCCTTCCTTATAAGTAATTATACTGAATGTAAATGGATTAAATACTCCAATCAAAAGACACAGATTGGCAAAATGGATTAAAAAAAAAAGCATAATCCAAATATATGTTGCTTTTAACAGACTATCATTAGAACCAAAGAACTAAATAGGTTGAAAGTTAAAGGATGAAATAAATTATTCCACGTAAATAATAGTTAAAAGAGAGCTATACTAATATCAGAGAAATAGTCACTTCCACAGTAATCATTGAAGGCTTCAATGGATAGAACATCTAGGCAAATGATCAATAAGGAAATGGAGAATTTGAAAAATACTATAAATGAACTAGACTTAGCAGACATATACAGAATAATGTAACCAAAGATTAGAGCAGAGAAAAAATGCAATAAAGAATTTGAAAAAGAAAGAATCAGTCAATGAAACCAAAAATTGGATCTTTGAAAAACAATCAAACTTTAAGCTTAAAGAGGAGCTACAAATGACTAAAAACAGAATTAAAGGGGGGAGCATTACTACCAACCCCACAGATAAAAAGGATTATAAGAGAATACTTTGAATAATTATATGCCAATGGGTTAGATAACATGGATGAAATAAACTCATTCTTATAAGTATGTAAGCACACAAAATAACTGCACTGACTCAAGAAGAAATAGAAGATTTCGGCAGGACAATAACAAGTATAGAGATAGAATGAGTAATGAAAAACTTCCCAAATAAGAAAAGCCAAGCACCAGGTAACTTCACTGCCAAATTTGGGCAAACCACTCCAAGAATTATTTAATACCAATCCTGTTCAAACTCTTCCAAAGAAATTGAAGAGAAGAGAACATTTCCTAACTCATTCTTTGAGGCCAGCAGCACCCTAATATAAAAGCCAAATAAAGATATCACAAGAAAAGAAAATAGCAGATCAATATACATTATAAATACACATGCAAAAATCCTCAACAAAATACTAGCAAACAAAATCCAAAAGCATATTAAAAGAATTATTCAACATAGCCAAGTGGGATTTATCCCAGAAGTGAAAGAGTGGTTCAATAAAAAATTAACATAACACACCACATAAAGGGAATGAAACACAAGTCAGATATTCATCTCAATTAATGCAGAAAAGGTGAAAGGCATTTGACAAACCCAGCACCCCTCATCAATAAAAACACTCAAAAAACTAAGGGCAGAAGAAATTATCCTTAACCTGATAAGAGGTATATATGAAAAACCCAGAGCCAGCATATGCTCTTTTCAGCATATGCTGATTGGAACAAGGAACAAGACAAGGATGTCACTGTCATCACTGTTATTCACCTTGTACTGGAAGTTCTAGACAGAGCAACTAGGCAGAAGAAAGAAATAAAAGACATCCAGATTGGAAAGGAAGAAGTAAAACTTTCCCTATTTGCAGACGATATAATCCTATATTTAGAAAATACTGAAAAATACACAACAAAGCTCCTAGAGCAAATAAATGAATTCAACAAAATGGCAGGGCACAGGATCTACACACAAATCAATGGTGTTACTATACAGTGGCAAGGAACAATCTGAAAAGGAAATCATAAAAAAAATTCTACTTATGATAGCAGCTAATAGAATCAACTATAACTGAATAAGTTTAACCAAGGATGTAAAGGATTATACAAAGAGAACTAAACAACCAAATAGAAAAATATTGCTGAAAATATTTAAAAAGACCTAAATAAATGGAATGATATCTGTATTACTCCTGGTTTGGAAGATTAAATCTTGTTAGGATGTCAGTTCTATCCAAAGTGATTTATAGATTCAATACAGTTCAAATGAAAATTCTAAGAGGCTTCTTTGCAAAAGTGGGAAATCAATTACCAAATTTTTTGAAAGGATAAAGGGCACTTAATAGCCAAAACTATCTTGAAAAAGAACAACATTGAAGGACTCACACTTCTTGATTTTAAAACTTATTCCAAAGCCACAATAATAAAAACACACAGTAGTGGTACAATAAGGGACATATTTGCCAATGGAATTTAATTACAAGTTCAGAAACAAATGCTCATATCTACAGCTAATTGAATTCTGACAAGGGTGCCATGTCCACTTAGAGGGGAAAGAATAATCTCTTCAACAAATGATTCTGGGAGAATTGGATAGACATATGCAAAAGAATGAAGGTGGACTCTCAGCTCATACCATACGCAAAAAATAACTCAAAATGGATAATTGATCTAAATATAAGAACCATTATAAAACCCCTAGAAGACAACATGAGGACATATTAAGGACTTCATGTTAGGCAATGGTTTCTTAGTCTTTGCACAAATCATAAGCAACAAAAGAAAAAAATACATAAGTAAGATTTCATCAAAATTGGAAGCTTGTGTACATCAAAGAATTTTATCAAGATGATAAAAAGAAAACCAGCAGAATGGGAAAAAATACTTGAAAACCATATGTCTGATAATGGTTTAATATCCAGAATATATAAAGAATTCCTACAACTCAATAACAAAAAGATAGACAGCATAATTTATAAATGGACAAAGACCTGAAAAGACATTTCTCCAAAGAAGATAAACAAATGGCTAATAAACACATGAAACAATACTCAATATCATTTGTCATCAGTGAAATGCAAATCAATACCCCAATGAGATAACATTTTACAGCCATTAGAATGTCCATTACTAATAAAATGGAAAATAACAAGGGTAGGATATGATGGATAAATAGGAACATCCATCCATTGCTGGTGGAAATGTAAGATTATGCAGCCATTGTGAAAAACAGTTGGATTCCCCAGAAAGTTAAATATAGAATTACCATATAAACCAGCAATCACACTTCTAGGTATATACCAAAAAACATTGAAAGCAGGGACTTTTACACACCAATGGACACACAAGCATTATTCATAATGTCCAAAAGGTAGAAACAATCCAAGTGTACACCAACAGATGAATGGATAAGCAAAACGTGATATGTACCTACAATGGACTAGTATTTGGTCATAAAAAAGGAACAAAATTATAATAAATGCTACAACATGGATGAACCTTGAAGACATCATGTTGAGTGAAATAAGCCAGGCACGAAGGACAAATATTACATAATCATGCTTATATAAAGAAGCAGAATATTCAAAATCATAAAGTCAGAAACCAGAATACAGGTTTCCATGGGATGGGTGGAGGTAGGGATCAGGGAGTTAATATTTAATTACTAAAGCATTTCCGTTTAGGGTGATGGAAAATTTTGTCAATGGTTGATGTGATGGAGACACAATTTCTGAATGTAATTAATACCACTAATTTATATATTTGAAAGTGGATGGAATGGACCATTTTAGGTTGTATCTAAGATATCGGAAAAAAATCAAAATCATAGCACTATCAAGCACATAGAATGAATGAATGAATACTAGTGTAAAGTATGGCCTCTACTTAATCGTATAGTTATAATGATAAGGTTGCAGCAATTGAAGCAAAGTTACCATATTAATGCAAAATGCTAATCACAGGGAAAATTGTGTGTGCATGAGAGAGGATTATATGGGAACTATGCTAATGGTTTTACATCACTGTCATTGTATTACACCTCTCACCCTTTTACTTACATTTTCATTAAGCATCATGTTTTGAAGATTCATTCACTGTATTATGTGTGAATGTGTGCATCTAAATCATGTTCCTAACTGCTGAAAATAACTCCATGAAGTGCATCTACCACAATTTAACCAAAGTCTCCCCAGAGGACCCAGGTGTGCTGGTCTCTGTCATCACTAATGTTCAATGAACATCCTTGCTTGTGTCTTCTTATGGCTCTAGGAAAGAATTTCTGGAGTCACAGGATGCATGCACCCCTAATATACTGATTAATCAGCACCAGGGTGGTGTTCAGAAAGGCTGTACCAGCTACACCCTAACAAGACAACATATTTCCATATTCCATAAGCTTTGATAGTATACTGTTCTTTTGCTTGTTTGTTTTTGTGGCTAGACTAATAGGCTTGAAATAATAGCCTTTCATTTCTTATATCTATAATTACTAATGACTGAAAAATCTCTTCATGACTTGTTAGGAGTTCCTTTTATATTAATCTCTTTCTAGTTTTAGACATTGCAATTATTTTCATCATTCCTTTTTTGAACAGAAAACCTTAATTTGAAGGAACTAAATTAATATATTTTTGCCTCATGTTTTGTGCTTTTGAAGTTAATTAAAAGTCCTTCCTTTCCCTTTTCTTAATCACAAAGACATTGTCTTTCATTTATTTTTATAGTAATTTCACAGCTTCATTGTTAACATTTAGCTTGTGCCTCACAGGACCTGAGTTCTGTGTCCAAAAGATAACCTCAAATCCCTAAGAGAGTTAGTCTATATCAACAGCACAAAAGGAGTGGTATGATCCTATTTCCACTAAGCCTTACCTAGAGTTCTACAACAATCTCTCCTAGGTTTTGAGAATTTGATATCCAGGTGAGCTGCAGGACCACAGCCAAGGACAATATACAGTAGCTTCCATGGCAGTCCCTCATGGACTTCACACCTATTCTGACTCTTAGCCATGATTGCTCTGCTGATAGGAAATTCAAAACATAAATGAAGATGGATATTTTCAGCTCCTAAGAATCACCTCCCTGGAAGTGAATGAGATCACCTTAAGGTTTTTTTGTAGACATCTCCTATGACTGCCTCTCATTCTCTCAGCTCATTGGTTTTATTTTGACCATTGCTGGTGAAGCTGGTTGCACTTAAGCATATTCTCACAGGACCAGGTTATTTCTTGATTTTTGCCCTGGGTCTTCTCTGCTGCTATGAAGTAGGAGGTCTAAGGCAACTCCTCAGCCATTCTGATGCCTGTACAAATCTAGAAATCTGAGAAAGATAAGTCCTCATAGATCAACCATTAAGTAAAGGAGGTTGGAATACAGTTTGTCAATATATCCCACTCCCAGACCATAGATTCTACAGGTTTCTCTGAGGGTCTCTAGTAGCCCTCAATCGTGATCAGCTTAATAGCATGCCATTGGTTAACTCTCCCTCCTTCCTTGTTTCACTCTTTCCTGACTTCACTATCCAAAATAAACCACCTGAATCCAAACCCCATCTTAAGCTCTGCTTTTGCCTACCTAAGCAGACAAAAATATACAATAGACAAAATATTGTCTATCTAAGACCAATATTGACCTTCAAATTTTCAATTTAGTCCCGGCCTCTGGCTTATTGGCTGATGGATCCCAAATGAGTCATACACATCATATTCTGTTAAAACTTTTGATTATTTAGTCCATGTTACAAATTGTATTGAATACTTAGGGTCAAACTGTACAAAAGAAAGAAAGCCTTGCTCACCAAGGAGCTCTTACTGTATCTGGAAGACAGACAGATAGGCAATTACAATGGAGAGGTATCTTCATTCTACAAATCAGTAAAGATTGTATTCTTTCGGCCCAAGCAGTGGTAGCTTTCAGCTGTTACTATGTGCAGAAAAAGATTTAGATAAGTCTCTTTGTAAACTGATTTAGTGAAATAGGGAAAGAGAGTATCAGACCTGGGACTGCTCTTGGACATTACCCATTTTGGGCATATATGTTCCTAGAGTTCCCATCATAAGTCCACAGAGACACCATTTACAGAGCATGGCATTCTTGTACACTAAAGCTCAAGGGCCTCAACTTAGCATCCTTGTCAATTGAGTAAAACAAGCAACTACTATCAATTGATCCACAGTTCGATCTTCAAAATAAAATCTATTTGCCTAGTAAAAACTCCTCATTTACAGATGAAGAAATTGAGGTCCAGAATGAAGGAAGGGATTTCCAAAAGAATCAGTGCAAATTAATAGTAAAGTTTAAACAAGAACCCAGGGATACTGTGTACTGTGAACCCACTGATCCCAAGGCCATTCATTCATGCAGCGTTCTTTCCACATTCATTTATTCAGCCCTACTGATGCATAGGCAAGAACCCACAGCTGCTGTTGCAGTGCTCTCTTCTCATTCATTCATTCATTCATTCATATCTTAAGAAAACAATAAAGCAGAGATCAGAGGTCTCAAATTATCCAAATAAAGAAGTCACATGGGGTTGCAAATATAATTCATTGGTAGAATTCTCACCTGCAATGTGGGAGACCCACATTCGACTCCTGGTTCACATACTTCCCAAAAACAAACAAGCAAAGAAAAAAAGAAAAAAAAAAAACAAAAATTCAATGAATGGTGCTACAGCAACAAGATATTCACATGGGAAAAAGAATGATATGGGACCCTGGACATATAGTATACAAAAAATAAATAAATAAAAGAAAGACATCACAGATACACAAACATATTAGCATTATTCCTACCAGACTGTGCACTTCTCACATGGAGAAACTATTTCTTATTGTCTGCTATATGTCCACTGCTACTGTGGCCTCATCACCATTCCCTTTTCCCTTCCATCTTAAGTTAATGGTATGCCCTACAAGAGCTCTGAAAACCTTCATGGTATCGATGACAAAAGTTTGAAAATCCCTTGATAAAATGTTGCTTGTATCAGTCAGGACCAAAACAGGAAAATAGCACATTTACATATTTCACACAGAGGGAATTAATGTAGGAAATTGATCACATAGGTAATAGGAGAGCTGGAAATGCAAACAGAAAATGGTGAGGTAAGCCATTACCTCCCCTGGTATGGAAAAGTAAAAGAAGTGATATTGCAGGAGCAGAGGGGTAAAAGCCACCCAGTTAAAATTCAGTTCAAGGGAGGACCTCTTAACAGGAGCCACAGAAGAGATGTAATCACTATGGGACACATTATCTTAGGAGAGAAAGAGAGCCTGTTTTCTCCTTTCCTTCCACCTTCCAGTTTCCCACTAATTCTTCCCATTGACCAAACTAAGCTAAAATTTAGCTGATCAAAGAGCTGCAGTCCTCAGCAGTCAATACTCAGGGGATACTGAGCAGATCTGGGATCAACAAGAAATGGAATTGCAGGCAAATAGTCCCAACACCTTCATGTACTAACGGCCCCTTCCAGGTCTAATGTCATGGAAGTTTCTAACCAGGTTTTGGTCAGCATTCATGATCCACAGCAAAGTTCATGCCTTTAGTAAGGGAAGCACCTTTCATCTTGGTGAAGATGCCAAGAATATATGATTCCATATTCTTATTTTTGCTTAACAGATGCAAATATGCTATTCTAGATGGTGTTGTAATATCCAAGGCATGTGCCTACACAATGGAGGGAAATAAATATTTGTGTATAAAGAAACAGATTTCGGTTTATAATATTAAAAAGAAATGTTCTCATTGAGTAAAAATATAGGCAAACATATGTTATTAGGAAACAATGTACCTTTATTTAGTTCAGTGTCCTCTAAACAAAGTCTGGTTTCTCGAATATGAAAAAGTAGGGCAGAATTTCAAAAAGAAGAGAACTTCCAGACAGGTAATTAAAGTCACAGAATAGATGGCAAAGGAAAGTATACACCATACTTGAAAAGTAGTAAAACTGAGGTGACATGGAAAGTTGTATCTCATTATAGAAGTCAAGTGATTAGAAAGATAGCCAAACCAGATATACCCACACATTTTTAAGAGAGGGAAAGACAAACTAGTGATGAAGAGGTTAAAAAAAAAAAAGAAAGAATAAAAGTGAGATAAACACATACTTACACAAACATATACATGACAGATGGATTGATTGATAGACAGATAAAGGTATATTGAAAATCAGCATTTAAGCACCTATATTTAACAGATTCTACATTAGATGAATTACATAACAAATAATTGCTTTACAAACTTGTGACATATCTTCTTCAATGAGATGTCACAGTAAATAAGGACTCTGTAGTTAAGAGAGGCAAATGGCTTGTTCAAAGACATACAGTCAATAATTGGCAAAGCTGAGATTCAAAACTAGTTTTGACTGATCCATATTCTGTTTTTTTACTCTACATCACTATTTTAAAGGCGTATATTGATAAGCAATTTAAATAAAGCCTTAAATTTGCTCAACGTCTCAGTATTTAACTATAACTTAAAGCTAATTATATACACAAAACAGAAATGTTATAATATCAACTCTGATATTAATTTCTATTGTGCTAGTCTGTAAAGTAGTAAGAGTATTGAAAAGGCAATTAGGTTGGGAACTGGAAAGCATTATATATAACATCCTTGAGTTTTTTTTGCTTTTTTTTTTTAATTTAAACACCCCGCTATGCTAACTGCTCTCATACATGTTATTTAATTTAGCCTGCTCCACAAATCCATAAGGTAGGCATTATGACCTCAATTTTTTTAACCTATAGGAACATAAAGATTGAGGAATTTTTAAACTTGCCCAAAGACCCACAACCAGGAACTTCCAGAGTCAGAATCTGGACCAGTTATTTGACTGGGAAGTCCTTTGGTCTTTCCACCATTCAAAGCTATCAAATTTGGTTTCTGCGACAGTCTGGAAAGCCAAAGAAACTGCTCATGGCTGTTCCCAGAGGCCAGGCCAGGTGTTCAACTTCTGGCCTTGTTTGCTCTAGATTTTGCTTACTAGAGGTTTTTTTTCCTAAAAGAAGATCTCTCATAATAACCCTATTATTACTATTATCATCATTATTATCATATTCCTTTCTCTGAAATAATTTCCATAAAATATATTTACTAAAAGAGAGGAGTACTTGAAAAAAAAATGCTAATCCATCCCCTACCACGCAAACCCCAGATGGCCTTGTATTAAGTGGAGGAAGACACCATAATAATACCCACGATTACCATCAATTCCACACTGTGACAGATGTGAAAGAGATAAAGATGCTGGGATGTTCCCATAGAACTTCAGAAAATCTTTCTGTCCTCCACACAGCACAAAAGCATGAATCCATGTTTGAAAAATAGGTTCTGTGCAATCACAGTTTAATCTTACTTGCATATCTATACCCCAGATGGCCCCATGTTTAATGTGAGGAGAATAATAGTCACTTTGTGTGCAATTCAGGGGAAATGACTGAAATATGGAAACTGTCCTGTGTATCTTTATACAATTTTCTCTCATTTCCTTGGCAGCATGAATAAAAAAAGAATGGGGTGTATTTTTAGCTGAGGATGCAATTTTGACTTCTGAACGAGGGGACATCTGAAGTTATTCATGCTTAAGACCCAATGCTCCACTTTGATTCATAAACAAAGAATAAATTGAACCTGTTCCTTTGCTGATTTTTTTTCTTAAAAACATACATACACACAAACAAAAAGAAAAAAGAAAAAAAAAGCCCATGTGAACCCATGTACTCCCTAGGGAAAATGAGTCAAGCGTAATTGCCTAAATTCAAATGACCATTCCCTTGTACCATTTTACCATGGTGCTGCTGTACTGCCATGTCACTGGGACAGGTAAAGATAAAATGATACAAATATATATCTCAAAAGCTCAGATATCCAAGTATAAATGCATCCCCAAATTCCAAGATATCGTTTAATGTTTTTCCCTCTGTCATTTTAAATTGTAAATCTTGATTTGCATGAATACTGCTCAAGATCATGTCGGTTTTCAGGAAAGATGATTTTTGGGGGTACCTAATCTTAACTGTGTGCTGATAATGTGAGCCATTGGTTGCATACTTCGGATGGATTGCATCGTATGTGACTATATCTCAATAGAATTGCATTAAAAAAGGAATTTAATGTTGAGCTTCTTTGCCAAGAGAGGAGGAGTATGGAAGTATTCACTGAGCAATTCCATGAACATATAACTAAGGTACTTAATTTTGACCAAATAGTTTACATGTGTTGAACCATTTAATCCACCTAACAATTTTGGAAAATGATTAGAATTTCCTGTATTACACCTGTGAAAGCACAGTAGGTTCCTTATATAACTTAGTGAAGACTATGTGCTAAGTAGATGAGTGCCCTGAGATTAGAATTCAAGTCTCTCTTTTTCCATGTCTCTCAAGAACAGGCAGTGATGGGAGCCAAGAACATCAGAAGACTCTGAACTGAACTCACACCACCTATTTCAAGGATACTGGTGGTTGAGCAATGACCATTTTCCAAATGACTAAAGAAAAATTTTAAAAATTGAGTTCATTTTCTAGAGCCAGACACACATGTAAATAGCAATGGGTCCAGGTTAAAGTCCCCTGTCCATTTCACCATGGAAGGTAATCCAGATTGGATGGATTCAATTCTGCCATTAGAAATCCCAAAACTCTCTTCCTGAGGAGTCAGGCTTCTTGTCCTTATGTCATGTTCCAGGCAGGTAGACAATGCAAGCAGAGGACAAGCAACAATGGCTTGGGTTAAAAGTTGGCACTCTGCTACTTCCAGAAATTCAGTCTTTTCTGTGCAGTTTTGGTTTTGTCAAAAGAGAATGATTTGGAAGTATTCAATAGTCTCTCAATCATTTCCTTCAGGGTGAAAAACAAAACTCCACCATTAGCTGCTTATTTGAGTCAGGGCAATAAAGATCCTTTTGAAAATCTAAATGTATTATTCAAAAGTCCTTTCTGTCCTCTCCATGTTGAAATCCTACCCATTTTTTTTCCAACATTTTTTTATTGTGAAATATAAAATATATACAAAAAAGCAAGGCATTTCAAAGTACATTGTAACAAGTAGTTATGGAAAAGATTTCAGAGTGTGGTATGGGTTATATTTCCACAAATTTAGGTTTTTCCTTTTAACTGCTCCAAGATAATGGAGACTGAAAGAAATATCAGCATAATGATTCAACAGTCATACTCATTTGTTAAATCCTGTCTTCTCTGTTATACTCCTCCTCCTCCTTTGATCCTTCTTCCAATCTTTAGGGGCATTTGGGCTATGCTCATTCTAACTTTTTCACGTTGGAAAGGGCTGTCAAAAATATGAAATAGGGGGATGGAACTAGCTGATGAGCTGGAGCAGCTGGCCTCTCAGATTTCAGGATTTATTTGGCCTAGGAACCCATTTGGAGGTTGTAAGTTTCTGGAAAGTAATCTTAGTGTGTGAAACTTTTGTAGTATCTCACATAAAACCCTAGGTGTTCTTTAGAGTTGACAGGAATGGTTTTGGCTGGGGTTTGGCAAACCTTGATAATTAGCAATGTCTAGCTGAAGCTAGTATTAAGAGCAGCCTTCAGAATACCCTCTCAGTTACATTTCTTTTTTCCCTTTTGTTCAGGAAGGCATTGTCAGTCCCATGGTTCCAGGGTCAGGCTCATCCCTGGGAATCATGTGCCACATTGTCAGAAAGACTTTTGCCCTTGGATGTCATGTCCCATGTAGGGAAGAGGGTGATAATTTTACTGCAGAGTTGGGTTTAAAGAGAGAAAGGTCACATCTGAACAATAGAAGAGGTTTACTGGAAGTAACTTATAACGATAGGTTAAATTAGCTTCACTGCTATAGAAATAGGCTTCACAAGAGCAATCCTCAAGATCAAGGGCTTGACCTTTTGACTTGGGAGTCCCTAATGTTTGAGACTGTATCAGGAGTTTCCCTGGTTGTAAAGCTTATAGTTCCACATTTCTTCTCCCATCCTTCAAGGGACTTCACCAATTCTTTTTAATTATCTGCTCAACACACTCTGGGGATGTATCTGGGTATTACATTAAGCTATACAGAATTACAAGCTCTCATTCCCATTCTGGTCTCCATGGGTTTGGGTTGTTTAAACGAGCCATCTGGACAGGTTGTGTTAGATATTGTGCTAGAGAAAATTTAGGTTTTAGACAACCTATAACCTCTGTTTATTTGGTCTCATACAGTGGATGAAGTTCCAAAATATCAACAATGTCATTCTTACCCCTGTATTCTAATTAACCTTTGTCCCGATCTGATTGGCTTCGTTCTTGTCTCTAACTGAGAACTGATTTCTTTTATGGTTTCTTTATGAGTTGCTGTATGTAGCAATCCTGATTTTCAGAGCTGTAGAGTCTTAGGTGTCAAACAGGTAACCAAAGCTCCAGGGAGATACCATATTATACAAATGTAGCATGGCATCTCAAAATCTAGAAATAGCATTTACACCTCTGGCTTAAATCTTAGAAATAGCATTTACAACTCTGCCTTAAATCTTACCTATTCTTAATAATGCAACTCGTATGTCATCTCCACGATGCCCTCACTATAAATGTATGCTCTTCAATACAGAATCTACCAACCACATGTGACTATTACACTTAAATGTAAATGAATTAAATAGACTAAAATTTCAAATTCTTCAGTTGCACTAGCCACATTTCAAATGCTCAATAGCCACATGGGGCTAGTGGCTACCACATTGGATAGTGCAGATATAGAATATTTCCATCATCATAGACAGTTCTACTTGCTCAGTGATACTTATTTTTTTAATCATTGTATTGACTCATAAATCGTCAAGTTTTTAAATATAAGAGATCTTGGAAAGGATGGAGTCCAATACTCCATTTTACATAAGAGAATAAAATTAGTGATGGATAATAAATGAGGCTGCCACAGAGAGAGTCTACAAGAAAATCGTCATGCCGTGATGTACATTCATTTCCTCTCTATATATACTTCATCTCCAACTGTAGTTTGTAAGGTCCCCAAGGAAAATGGCAATGTCTTACTCATTTTAGCATCCCAAGTTTAACACTGTATCTAGCATATAGAGAAGTTCCAGGGAATGTTTATTAATTTAATGGGAAATGCTTATGAAACCTAGTATAGTGACCTAATTTATAATCCATTTACCATAGTAGCAGGATTTAGATACAAGGAGTTATTTATTAAATCAGTTTCAGGATAAACCTTGTTTCCGCAGATATGGGCAGTGCAGACAGCTACCAGACATGTCCACCTGGGCAAGGGTTGGGGATGTTTCTCATAGTCAAGAGTATTAATTCTGATAAGGCATAGGTCCAAAGGATTTAGCAAGAACAGTGGAAGTCTAAGCAAGTGGCTGGTAATGGGGTTCCAGTGATATCTATCAAGAAGCAAACATATGGAGAAGGTAATACTTAGCAGTTCAGATCAGCAGAAAAGACTTTCATTTCTCTTAGAAAGCTGAGAGTTTTTAGGAGCAAAACTCTAATCTCTAAATCAGGAACTTATCTGAGGAAGGCAGGTCCCTGTCCCAGGAAGCTACTGGGAACAAAGCAGACTGCCCCATGTAGACATTAAGATCCAAAACAAGAAACAGGATGAAGACACTTCCATAATGACTTCAGAAGATGATTTCTAGACTTGAAGAACCAGTGATACCAATCAATGGGGAGATTCTCTGCCCAATGCATACTACAGCCAATCTATGACACAAGAGGCTTTCAAAGGTGGAAACTGTTTTTTTGCAATGGGAATCAAAGAGAATAGATATAGCTTATGGGCCAAAAGTCTGTCTAAGGAGATCAAGTTTATGGATCCAAACAAGGGGAAAGAGTTATTACCATTGCAATAGCAAGTATAAATAACTACAATTTATGAATGTAAATGAGGGGAGCTAAATTAGAACTAAGGTGGAATAACCATTGTCATAGCAAATAGCTATACTGAAGTCAGGGGTTAGTTCTGGGGATGTCTTTGTGATCATAAGAATCTAAAGTTGTAAAACAGGATAAGGGGTACAAGAGGGGAAATCTGCAATTCAGTGGGTTACAGTAATTTCAGGTGTTTCCTTTTGGCAAATTTATAAGGTACGGGAAATAAGAAAAAGGGGGCTATGTAATGAATCCGTCATCATGATTATTTGTTAAATCTTAATTCCTTTGTTGCACAAGTTTGACTTAAAAAACTATGGATTTGCAGATGCTCAATTCCTACTCCCTTCAACTTTTCCCTGCCATAGGTCAGGACAGGGTGGAGCAAAACAGAGGCTGAAACACAGGCAAGACTTACAGGGACCACGAGGCAGGTGGGGAGGCTGGGACAGGGCCTTCCTGGGATGCACACTGGGCAACAGAGGGGCAGAAGCTCTACATTTGGAAGCAGGACTCAATCATCTAATGAGCACTGAACGTGTGTTTTGGCCACAAGCAAATAAGTCATCCAAAAAATCTGTCAAAAGATTTATATTTCAAGAAGGCATCATCAAAGTTCTTAGCATAGTTAAAAGTAAGGATGCGTTTGATTTCCCATCAGCACTTGCAACCTTTCTTTCCTGATTTACTGATGGAGGATGGAAATGCTGGGTGCCCCAAGATAGTCTCAAGCATGTAGGCTCGCTGAGGGGTTTAATCCGGTTTTGGGTGGGTGAAGTCATGATGGAGAGCCAGGAGGCTCATGAGCACCGAACTGAGCCCACTGAGTCACAGTAACTGTGAACTGGGGACAGATTTGTGGACGCAGGCTTGTATTCCATACCACAGTGTGGATGCGATCCCCTGCCCCAGGCAATTCTATAAAATAGCAGCCGTTCCAGAAATTACATCTCTCCTCAGCCCCCTTTCCCCTCTCTATTGAAAGCAAGCAGCAGTTAAATCTTTAAATTGAGTTTTAAAGCCATTTCCTCAAAGAGTTAACATAATATAAACCATCATAAAAGGGAAAAAAAAAGGGACCCATTTATACTCAAATTACACAGAAGTCGCTTGTCTCTATCAAGGCTCAAGAGTATTTGCACTTAAAAGCTATTTTTTCCTCAGAAACAATAGTGCAGGTGCATTGCCCTTCAGTGTGCAACGTATTCATCCCAGGAGGCAGGAAGGTGATTTCACACCTGTTTCTTCTTTTTATTTGCTCCTGGACTGGCTAATTTGCCCAGTGTCAAGACTGGTATGGCCTGGCCTGTCAATGAGAATTACTGCTTTGCAACACATTCTGGCAGTTTGGACTGTGTGATTTGCCGCATACCCTATCCTGGATAAATCTCTCTGTTTCACATCATATATAAATGGAACTGATTGGTAATAATAATTTAGAAGAGATTGTGTGTTTAGTGAAATATCAAAAGGAAAGAAAGAGAGAGAATAGACAGTTTTAACTAGCATATGATATACATTGCTGAACAGGGGATAGAAAAAAAAAAAAGAGACATTATTCTATGCTTTGTTTGATTGGTTCAAGGTGAGTCCCTGGAAAAGACGTCTAATCTTCATTTCTTGTGTCTCAATAATAGACTGCTAACAGTTCAAATTTGTCTCTAAAAGAAAGAAGAGGAAATGAAAATGACAAATACCTAACAGCAGCCTGCCCTTCACTGTGAAGTTAGGACAGGCGGTCAGACTAGGCTAAAATGCAAGTTCTTTGATATTAGAACTTGTGTGGTATACCCAGGAAATTTACATGACAAAACATCCTGATAAATTCCTAAAAAGGGACAGCAATTCCACTATGTGTGATGGCAAATGCACCACAAATTTTTTTTTTAATTTTATATCAAATCAGTATATTTCCTCCATATTTATCTGGAACAGAATGACTACATAAACTGTAAAAATGAAATAACATAACATAAATTTAAAAATCCTCATTTAAAATAAAAAGTTAAGGATAATAAATAATTAGGCTTTCAACTTACATAAACAAACAAAAATCATTCCCTACACATCACAAATGGCTGATATTATTCTAACATTTACATTGCTTAGATACGATATTTGTAATTCTGAAAAAACAATCCTATAAACACATCAATTTCTAAGTCATTGCAATGAAGGCTCACAAATTCCCTAATCAAACAAAAGGCCTTGAGGAAACATTTGATATTTTGGAATAATGTGTGGCAAATTATTGAATAAAAACTCATTTTCATATGTTGTACTGCTTATTTAAATATTTAGGGTATGGTTTTAATTACCATGAAACTTTACTAAACATCCACCTGTCAGTAAAGAAACTGATTATTTTTTTTTAGATTTGCATTCTCCTGAAAGGAAAACAGGTGTGAAAACCTGCAGGTATTTATCCACCAACAAAAAATAAAGGATATCTGTGAAATGTGGAGGAAGAAGTAAACATCAATGTAATCTTGAAATTGCATGCCATCCGTATACGATTCCAAATCCAAAGAGCACAAATATTTTACAAATGAACAAGGAACTGCATTCTTTTCCTTGGCTGGGGAACTCATCCTCTTTGGAATGTCAGCTCCAAGCACCCACTGCCTCCTTGGGGAATGTATTAAGGTGACCTTGGGATGCCATAAATAGAAATTAAGTCCCCAAGGCTTTCAATAATGAGACCCTGGTAAAAAGGGATGATTACTGATAGCGTCATAAGCTTTATAAGTGCATTAGGACAGGGATCGGAGGTTTGTGTTTTAAATTGCAACCTGTACACCTAGCACAGTGGCAGGTTAAGAGCAGGCCTTCCACAAATGTGGGTGGGAAATAAGGGAAACAGCTGAACCCACTCAACACAGCTGCCTGGGCAGTATGAATGATATATTCAATTTGCTTACCAGAGCCTCCTTGGCACATTAAATATTAGTTTCATATATTTTAGTTGTTCTTATCAATAAGGAATGAAAGTTGAATTTAACTATGATATTTCTGGATGCCATGACATGGAGAAAATTTGAGTCAGGAGTTTGGACATTCAGATTACAAGCTTGTATTGTATAGCTTGAATGTTAACATTTGCAATCAGTTTGGTATGAAAAACAACTTCATTGGAATAGTTATCATGTATAAACAGTGACCTAGGGGCATCCATGTATGTGTATTTGTTTAACCAACACTGACTAATTTCACATCTCTTGGTATATGTAGACATTTGGTTCAGAAAAGTCAATCGTCTGCCATAGGATAATAAAACAATGTAAATACCAAGAGAAAATGACCATAAAGACATTAAACTATGCATTTGCCATTGTGTCCAGGCCATTTTCATAGCCTCTTATCTGATCTTAATACCTCTAGGCCTGGCCCTCGGTGTCCAATAAATCTCACTGATTATCTTTTTTAAACATAAATTTCAAATGACAGTATCAACCTCCAAAACTGTTTTTGGCTTCCAAATGCCTATTTGTTAAAGTACAGATCCCAAATCTAGGGATTCAAGTTACAGTAAAAATGGTCCCCATTGGCATATTTTTACCTGAACTTTCTACTCAAGCCAATGTGACTACTTTACTGGCCACCTCTGCATTTCTAATAACCTCACTTTAAGGGCACTTACCCTAAGTGGGGAGGTGTGAACTGCCTTATCCCTTCTCTATCAGGGAGTCCTCTGCTTTTGTATCTACATATTCATGGTCTTTAAGCCTCATTTTAGGCCCCACTTCTTCCTTGAATCCTCTCCCATTTCTTCAGTTCATAGAGATCCCTGGACTCCTCCTGGCACAGTCAGTACACACATTTGACAGTTGCAGGAAGAGATATTTGTGGAACATCGATCATATAGGTAAAGGCACTTTGTGTATGTATATGTATTTCTGTGCAGTGTATGTATCTTCTTCTTATTTTACTTCTGTAATATTATTTCCATTTTAAACATGAGAGAACTGAGGTCAAGTAATTTCCCCAAGATCCCAAATGATTGTTCATAGGATTCACTTATTCATTAATGTCTTCAGAGTCTATAGCAATAGCTCTTCTATTATTCCCAATATTGGTAAATTTATGTCTTCCTTTTTTTTTCTTTCCCTCTTGCTAGAAGTTAATCGTTTCATAGGCATTTTCAAAGAACAAGGTTTTTGTATCATTGATTTTTCTCTTTTGGTTTACTGCTTTGAATTTAATTGATTTCTGCTCTTTATTATTTCCTTCCTTTCTCTTGCTTTGGGTTTATTTCGCTGTTTTATTTCTACTTGAGACAGAAGCTTAGATCATTGTCTTGAGATCTTGCTTTCTTCTCTTACCCGAATTCAATACTTCTATTTCCCTCTAAGTTGTGTTCAGTAGGAGTAAACTTACTCCGACCTGGAACGCTATAGTTTAGATTTAAGAGCAGCAGTAGGCATAGTGGAATCTGGGCTTTGGTGCCAAATTGACTTAGGTTCCTTCCATGCTCTACCAAACAAACTGTGTCCTTGGACAAGGTCTTAGAGCCTCCGTTTAAATTGAAGCAAAAGTTTTCAGCCGGTGGCTCTTCCATACGAAGTAAGGTAATGTAGAATGACTGGTACTTAATTGCTTGATATTACTTTCTTTTTCCACCTTTTCCTTACCCAGAGTTGTGATCTTATCCATAGTTCAGACCACTGGTAAGTGATTGTTCATTAACACAACTCACAACCAACCTGTGTAACTTCTCCTCTTACCTGAAGACATCTGCTACTTCCCACTAATTTAATATTCAGATCTAGTTAGCATTTATTAATCACCTACTCCATACAAGGCATTGTGTCAAGTGTTTCTCCATATGTTGGCTTTTAATTCCCATGCAATCTCGTAAAAAAGTTATCCAACTTTTTTTAGATATGAAGAAATATAGATCCTTGTCAAAGTCACTCAGCTTGTATGGTAGAAATTCATGATTCAAACCCATGGAGAATGGACTCTATTTCCCCAATATAATAGAGCTGGTACCAATATTTCATACTTTGCCTGCCTCATTTCTGATTATAAAGGCTATTCATGCCCTCCAATAGCTCAAAGGTCTTAGCTGTTGAACTGCTGACTCTAGTGTGAATATTTACTTGCTTTGTCCACATGAGCTTTGTTCTAGTGCCCACCCCGTCAATGATCTCTCATATCAATATGCCTTCCAACACCAGAAGAATGGTAGCGTACAATGAATTTGAGGTAGTATCAATTAAACATATCACCCACTACTTAGGGAAAAACTGTTTTCAATTTATTAAATTAGAGATTTATATTCATAGTTGGATGGAGGTTTATTTCTTAATGACTATTACCATTTCAATTTCCAGTCAAGGACAAATCTGCTTTTTCTAAAACATAATGGCAATTGCTATCATTCCTATATGTACTCTGAATCTATCATAGATACATATCCTTCATCATAATGTTTTTGTAAGTAATGAGTCTAAAAGCCCCTTGACTCCCTTTCTCCTCAAAATATCACTGAACCATGATGGGCTTAGTAATTAATGCTCAGAGCCTTCCACTGTCATCTAATTTTCATTCTGGCCATCTCTGCAGCTCTTTACCATCATTAAAATCATGATATTGCAGATAAGAAGAGATGAGAAAAACTAGAGAAAGCTGAGAGCTGCACTAATTTGAATCAAGCACAAGCATAAAGAGGGAGGGTCTAGAGAAGAGGGGAAGTGTGGGGATACAGGTAGTGTTAGAAATATAAGGGGGAGAGGGGAAGCAAGATCACTTAAAGGAGGCATTTCAGATAAAATGAAGAGATCTTGATTGAACTCTAGATTTGCTATATTATATTGCTAGCAATATAACTTACAACACATAACTTACCCTCTTTGTTAATTTACTTCCTTCTTTCCATTGAATGATTTAGGATTAGAGGACCACATGGTTACTTACGGTCCTTGCATACCAGAGTTTTCTAAGAATAGCATGGACTTACACATTTCCAAGTGCAGTCAAGAAGGCCCATTTCCACACTTATTGTAGCCCAAAAATTAAGTGAACATTTAGTTACTGAGAACCTAGAATATGTACTTTGGAGAGTTGAGTCAATGTTAATGAGTCAATAATAAGTAAAACTAGGCTAGCTCATTAAACACTACTGACCCTATAATGGACTTGAATTGTACAGGACCAAGATGTGGGTCCAAGGAGAAGAGAAGAAGAGAGGGAGAAAACAAATTTCCTCAAATATTGCTGACCATGGAGGACCCTCCTAGCTACTGCTATGAGCTCTTTTCTTCCTGATCTCCTGGTTCATTAATTGCTGTTTCAATAGATCACATTTACTAAGATGTTCTGGGCTGCAAAATTATCCCAACTCATTCCCCCATTGAACTTTCCTAAGAAAATCCCTTAGCCCCACTTGCACCTTCTAAACATTGGGTAAAAGTAGGTAGTATACTAACAACAATAAATTACTAATAAGCTTTCATCTTCCCTGACATTTGCATGTTTAAAGAGGATAATATTAACCTACACTTAATGGGATATCATTTTAGATATAAAATCAATAGGACTTCTTATTTTTTCTTTTTGTGGGGGGAGGGGTGGTAAGCAGAGAGGAGAGATATTTTAAGCATGTGGTTATTTTGTTTGGACAAATCAGATTCACCTGAGAGAAGACCCAGATCAGTGCCTTGAGATTTGTGCTTTTCTTCTCTTTTGCACCAGCAAGGTTCTTAAAAGCTTGAAATGTGTACTTTTCTTTGACAGTCAGAATAGAAATTCTTGTACAGTGATAATTGAAACTTAGTCACTCATGTAAATCTGGGATAGTATATATTCCTAAAAAAGCATTATAAATTGTGGACTGGTCAGCAATGCTCTCTATACAATGGACAGAATTTTTAAGCCAATGGCTGTGGCCTTTGTCTCTGTAGCATCTTTCTTTAGAGCTTAACCATGGAAGGGAACATTTGTGAAAGCACGAAATTCAGTAGGAGACTCAGATTCATGCTCCAGTTTTAATGACTTATAAGCCAAAGATAGAGTTTTCTTTAAGTATAATAGTCCCCAAAGTTCATGATCAAACAATAAAGGAAAGATTCAAAGGTAGAGAAAATCTTATTTGTAATCTGATGCAATACTTTTAAGGGTTCAGTCACCCAGCCAGTGCTGGCAATAGCAGCTTTGTAGGTGAGGAGGACAGAGGTTTAAAAGCTGTGAGTTCTACTCCCAGGAATCCAGGCCACGCATTGAAACACTGGAGTATCAAAGGACTTGGAGGTACCCCCATTACCAGTCCTATTTCAGTCATGGCTTTCACCTGGTAACCAGAGGCTTACTTCTCCTCTCTTTGACCCCTTCCTTCTCTTGTTTTTATGTCTTGCCCCCAATGCCTTTTCAGTGGGCTTTTCCTCTCCAAGTAACTTCTGTCCAAAACACAACATTTGCAACTGTCTCAAAGGATCTGGGCTGTTTGTCCCACTTTGATGTGACACACACAGAGCACATCAAATGGTTACTGATCTCTCCACTTAACCCCCAACCTTCTCTCATCTGTCCCATATTGTAATCCAAATCTGTTTATAATATACTCCAAAGGTAGTGTGGGAGGTGGACTGACTTACATAATATACTAGAAGGGTGAGCTAAAGGGTAAAAAGGGAATTTTGCCTGTTCTTTAATAGTGATGCGAGAAGGAGAACGGCTAACGTTTATCCAGCACCAACCATATAGTAGGCACTTCATGTGCATTATTTCTCTTGATTCCCATGTATTACCTGTGAGGTGGTTGTTGCTATGACCACTATATAGATGAGAGCACTGAGATTCAGAGAGATTCAAGTAAGTATTGGAAGCACCATTTAAATCAACATCTGTTGAGTTCTAAACCCATATGCTTCCCATTACAGGACATGACCTACTGCCAAACAGACACACTGGCTCATAATGAGTGCATGTATGTGCACTCCAAGGTATTGTTCTATCTTTGTTTTGCAGGACTGCTGCTTCTGTCCCCTCCTCTGACCCATCCATTAGTTGCCTTTCTGCATCACTGACCAGTCTCAAGCAAGATAGGTTGGCCTCCCACAGCTAAACCTCAGGCCCTCATAAGATGTCCCTGATTTGTGGTAGGAGACACCAACACATGGGCTGATCCAGCCTGCACCTGGTGGTTGGTTCTGCCACAATCCACAATTACACACCGTAATATAGTTTCCTCCCCTGAGTGTTTCATTGCCCAGTGCCAGTCAGAGGCTTTAAGGGTCCAATTTGCAGGCAATATGCCCTAGAAACTTTAAGTGACCTGAGAATTTGTTGAACTTTTTAACACCAAGCTGACTCAACAATAGATGAAGGATTATCAAGGCAAAACATGCTCTGAGCAAAAGCAAGAGAGCAGAGAATGTTAGAGGTAACAGCAAGCAAAGTGTGGGTAAAAAGGGAGCACAAGGAGGGAAAAGAGCAAGGGACAAAAGCCAGGGAAGAAAAAGAAGGAAAGGAAAGCACCGAAAGACATCTATGCTGGCTCCTGCTCATCCTCTGCTCTTCGTATCTGAACTGGTAAGAAGTTACACTTTTTGTACCTGGCTCTATTCCTTTGAAAGTCATGATGAAGAACTGGAATTAGGAATCAGAAAATTCATGTTTTCAGCCAGTGTCTCTGTGCTGCTGCTGCTAGCTCTCCAACCTCATGTAAGTCACTTACCTTCTTCATCCTTCAGTTCTTTACCTAGCAAATGGAGATGAGGTTATTTTCTAAGGCAATTGTGAATTCAAATGAATTAACCTATTTGGTATTCTTTATATATACATTACAAATGTCCCCATCAACAGGGCTTTCCTCTTTCCCTAACCACTCCTGCCTCAAAGCCCCGCCTTACCAGGCATAATGTCTTCATCAGCACTGACTTGGCGGAACATTGATCTACTGTGGTCAGTGTTCACTCTGTATGTGAAATTTCTCTTTCCATTGTAATTGCCTTGAAGAAGTGTCGGTGCAAGGTCCTCTTTCACAGACCCTAGCACTTCGTCTTAACTACCAGGGACCTGTGTCCACCTGATAAGCAAATGAGGAGATGAATGAGTAAGTCAAAGAATGAAAAAAATAGTTTCTGGGTGCCAAAGCCAGAAATCACCATCCCTTTCAATGTTATCTTCTCTTGTAATCACGTATGGATGTTTCCAAGGTATAGAGAATCCTCTCTTTTAAAAGGCAGTTGACTCAAGATCCCTGGGACTAAACAAATCTGAAAACATCCCTCTACCATAACGCTTTTCTTAATATCTGTTTCTCCTCTTTCTACTCTAACTCAGTTTAGTCATTGTCAACTTTAAAAATCCAACTTTTAGCCTGGGTTTGATGCTTCTCTGTTCTGCCCTTGCAGCCTTATCACTTATTTCTCAGTGTCATTGGCATCTCTTCTCATCTGCTTTCCTCACCTGAATCTCAGTTAGGCATTGTCATCATCTCTCCAGGAAACTTTTCTAATCATACGAATTAATGTTAAACACCCTGCTTGCCATTTATCTCGATAGACCTTGGTGAAATATAATGCACATACGTGTTGCTTAATAAATATATGTTAGAAAATGAATGCCTTAACAGGAATTCCAAAATCTTTTTGAGAATTTTCTGTGATCTCTTGATTTTTTGTGTGTTTGTGTCTATCTAGCAAGAATATTTCCTGCTGTAATTGCAGCTTTTCGTTTTTGAGTATATCGTACAATCCATGTCTTTTAGCCTAAGTCCCTGACACTCTGTAAATACTGAGTCAGTAAAGGAATGAATTACCAGTCTATACTCTTTGATAAAAGACAAGAATTAGTGTATAGATCCTTCTGAAAAGTATACAGGATGGTGACTCACCTTAATTTAATTGCACTTTAAACTGAGCACCACTGAAATGTGGATGTATTCCAGGCAGAACATGGGATTTTCATCACCAGAAAGAGGAATTTATCTTTCTTCAATGTTTATGTCCAACTGAAAGGGTGATGAATTACTTCTTGTTAAACCCTACATGTAGGAAATTATAAATCTTGACCTGTTTGCCATACCCAAAAATGTGGTGCTCCATGGTTTATGTTCAATTGATAATTCAATTCAACAAATATCTACTAAACATCAGATATAAGATAAAATGGGGGTGTCAAATAAAGTATCAACTAAAGATACCAGATAGGGTGGGGATAAAGTTGCAAATAAAGAACTGGCCCTGCCTTCATGGAATGCACTGTGTACTCCATAGGGCTAACAGACATTAAACAAGGAACTACAGTGAATGATACTAAAAAATTATATACTTCTGTGCTTAGCTGAATGGCTGATGGCAATATTTGGAGAAAACAGCGAAAATGCAGCTGAAGTATACAAATATGTGTGTGTGTGTATCTATATATATCTATATATACATATATATATGAAATCTCTTTTATCAAATCTTCTCTAAGATGTTTATATAGTTTTTTTTAAAAAACATTGAAAGACTTGGTAGTTATGAATACTTTGCAGACCCATATCATGGAACATGAAAATACAAAGTAACATACATGGACACACACATACACTCATGTTACATAGTGAAATTTAAGTAAATTCTGTAGAATGTATCAATGTTAGTTTCCTCATTTTGTTCATTTATTTTCAAATTATTTCAAAATAAATAGCTAAAAATATCAGGCATGCTACAAATACTGCAACCTAAATTGTTTCTTCATATAAAAGCCTGGAGAAAACATGTTTTTGTTTGTTTTTTTTTGGTGTTGATGCTGTTGTTGTATTTATTTATTTATTTATTTATTATTTTTAATGCAGTTTTATTGAGATGCACTCACACATGATACAGACCATCTGAAGTAGATAATCCCTGGCTCACAGTATCATCACGTAGTTGGGCATACATCCCCATGATGAACTTTGGAACATTTTCACTACTCCAGAAAGGAAATAAAAATAAAAAATAAAACCTAATTCCTCCCATACCTTTTATCCACCCCCCACCCATTGACCAATAGTATTGGTGTGGTACTTCTGATAATAGTCAATGAAAGAATATTAAAATATTACTGTTAACCATAGTCCATAGTTTGTAATAGGTACATTTTTTCCATGTATCCATCTATTATTTTTTAAATATTTGTGCCCCTATTATTTATTCCATATGTTTTACTATCTGTCCATACCACAGATAGAAGGAGCATAAGACACAAGGTTTTCACAATCACACAGTCACATTGCAGAAGCTATACCATTATATAATCATCTTCAAGAAACTAGGCTACTGGAGAGAGGCTGGAGGGAACTGCCTGAAAATGTAGAGCTGTGTTCCAGTAGCCATGTTTCTTGATGATGACTGAACAATGATATAGCTTTCACAATGAGACTCTGCTAATGTGGAAACCTTGTGTCTGATGCTCCTTTCAGCTACTATATCAACAAAAGAGTAGAACATATGGAATAAAAATAAATAATAGGGGAAACAAA